>CABHPQ010163285.1:0-26430 GCA_902168405.1 Peromyscus aztecus | reverse complement strand
AGTTTCTCTGTGTAGCTTTGCGCCTTTCCTGGAACTCGCTCTGTAGCCCAGGCTGGCCTCGAACTCACAGAGATCCGCCTGGCTCTCCCTCCCGAGTGCTGGGATTAAAGGCGTGCGCCACCACCACCCGGCAAAACTTTTTAATTTCCTCAGGGAGAAAGGCACCAATATACATGTGAATTAACTTTGAAATAGTTAAACCGGTATATCTAAAATATTGTCATTTCTATGTGCCCCGTATAAAAATCATTATTGAACTTCTTTCCATTCTTTGCCGTGCTCTGAGAGATTAGAAATCCTCGGGCAGTCAGATCTCGGGTAGGAGCCCACCACACCAGTGAGCTCAGGTTCCTTGGTCACCTTAAGTTGTTTCCATCATCCTACATTTCAAGAACTGTCACCCAGAAACAATACAGTTAAGCAATGTTCTGTCACTACAGTCCTTATCAATCTATAGCTGTCACCTCCAGTCACATCAGAAATGTGTCCCCTGCCCCACATCGGCTCTGGCCTCACCTTTCTCTTCGGGGTCATACCACCCCTGGAGATACCGTAATACAGGGGTGAATCTACCTGTTCCTTATCTGTGGCTCCCTAGCCACGACAGCTTGGGTCGAATCGATTACTGTAAACCTCTGCAAACTCGCTTGTAAAGCTGGATCGACCGCGGTTATGGTCATGACCCACTGGAGAGGCATTCCAGCCTGGAGGAAACCTGCAGGAGAAAAATCACTCCAGGCTTCCATTTGCTTCTCCTTCTCCCTAGTCTCTTCCCATCCCTCAGCTTCTCCAGCCTCAGAATAAATTCCCTGTCCCAGACTCACACAGGGTGGAAGAGGGGAACAGGAAATTTAGTCTGTTCTCTTCCCAAAAGTTGAGCGGGAACCTAGAAAACCATTGCTCGTTTGCAGGGAAACTAGAAAGCTCCATAGTTAGAAGCCATTCCAAAGGTCCGAGGGGGGCAGTGAACCCCTCAGAGATAGTTTGCCACTCAGAATTTTGAGGATTGGGGCTGAAGGGGAGCGTGGGGACGGAACACACTGGCCGTGCTCAAAACCAACTAGTAAGAAAATAAAATATGCATTCATGCCGAGGGTAAAGGAAACAAACGTGACCTTTGACCTAGAAGTTTCACGTCTAGGAACTGGAGGCAAGCCCCAACCATAGGATATCCAGCCCAGGCTCATCACAATGGGAAGCTGTAGAATTTCAGTCAGGGATTATGGAATAGCCCTGGAATAATAGGCAGCCGTTGAAAATAACACCTTAGGGGGCGCTGAAGAGATGGCTCAGCGGTTAAGAGCCCTGGCTGCTCTTCCAGAGGTCCTGAATTCAATTCCCAGCAACCACATGGCGGCTCACAACCATCTATAGTGAGATCTGATGCCCTCTTCTGGCATAAAGTTGTACATGCAGATAGAGCATTCCTATACATGAAAGAAGGGAGGGAGGGAGGGAGGGAAGGAGGGAGGGAGGGAGGAAGGAAAGTAGGTAGGTATGTAGGTATCTTCCTGGTTAACTGCCTATCTCTCATTACTTGCTGTGCCAGAGACCTCTTGCCCTCATCAAACTTACTGTTCTCTTCTTCCTGGGCCCACAATCATTGCAACACACACACACACACACACACACACACACGCACGCACGCACGCACGCACGCACGCACACACACACACACACACACACACACACACACAATCTTCCCAGGAGGTTGCAACTGAACTCCAGCTCAGGGAGGCGGGAAGATGTGATGAGGGTGACCTCAGGAAGGAGGCTTTTAAGCAGCTCTGACTTCTCTGCACTCCCTGCCCTTCCTGGATGTAAACAGAGATGCTACAAGATGGGACAGTGATGGGAGAGTGATGCCTGAGAACTGATTTGTGAGCGAGGAAACCACCTTGCTCTATTGGGGTCCAGTTATCACAGCCAGTCCCATTTAATTAACCTTTGTAGCAACTCCCACCAAGAAAGGGAGGGGGGCTGTTCCCCTCCCTCTACATCCAGGCTGACCACAAGACTCACTCCAACTCACAGAACACAGTGGAAACAACAGGGTGTTCCAGGTCCCTTGCAAGTACTGTCCTTGCTCTCCTGGGACACTAACACTGTAAGAAATCACCCAAACCATTGCCCTGTGAGGCTCCTCATCCTGTTCTAACTCCTTCCAGCTTCCAGCTTCAGACCAGACCAGCGACGGCATCGTCAGCCGAGCACAGCCCACAGACTCACAGGAACCAGTCTTAAGCACAGAGTTTCCCAAACGGACTCAAGTCCAGGGAGGGCTCATTACAGAGAAACCAAGAACTGAGGTGGATGGACAAAGAGCAGTGGTGCTAAGTGCGTCCATGACGCCTGTGCCGCATGAGGAGATGTCATGGCATCTGCCCTTGGTCCCCAACACCCATCACTTCCCTCCCCCTGCGATCTGACCACAGTCGGGTCGGTCCAGAGCCATGTCCCGTACACTGCCGGAGCCTTCTAGTCCTGGTGTCCAGACGACCTCTGTCAAATCTCATCCCTCCTCCAGAGCAGGGATGAGCCAAGTCTCACCCACCGCCTATTCCTGTCAGACCCCAAAACTAAGAACAGGTTGTTTTTGTTTGTTTTGTTTTGTTTTTATGTATAACAAATCAAAAGAAAAAGAATACATCATGGTATAGGAAAATATCAAACTCAAAATTCAGGGGCCACAAATAAAGTTTTATTGGGAAACTTCCCCCTCATGCCCACACCTCATGGGCGGACTGTGGCTACTGCAGGCTATGGCAGTTCGGTAGAGTTGTCTGCGAAACGTGGGGACCACAAAGCCTAATGTATTTGCTATTCAGCTTTTAACAGAAAAGGCTGGCGAGCTAGCCCCTGGCATCACACCTGCTGTCAATCATCTTTTTACTGTATTCCCCCCAAAACCTCGGAAGACTTCTGTCTCCTCCCACAAAGAGATGAAAATGGTCCGTGTGACTCCCCTGTGTCACGTAAGACCCCAGGAATCGGGAACTTAAATTCACGTCTTGTGACACTCCCTCAGGCGCCCTCTGTTCTGAGCAAAGCAGCCCCTAAGCGACACTGTGAAGTCTAGAGAGCCCCAGGGTCACCTTTGCTACCATCTCCACCCTTCCCATCCATCTTTCCACTCCAAATCCCCACCTCCCCCAGCCAAGCAGGCCTCCCTCACTGCCTGGCCAAGTTTCCCCAGGTGGATGCTATGGAATAAATACACCCCCCCAGGGTAATCCTTGGAAAAGGAAAACACCCTGGGCTCCGTCCTCTCTCGGAGCTACCTCATGCACAGACGGCAGCGTAAGGCCTCTTAGAAGTCCCGTACTCCGTGTTTCCAAAACCCCTTCACCACAGGATTTGTTTGGCCCGCAGAAGACTTATTGAACATCTGCTTCCAGCATAGAGCTAACATCCCACACAGTCAGGGTTCTCCCAAACATACTCAGAAATGCCGCTCAAACTCCTCTGCTCCCAGCCATCCCCCTGCCGTTTATTCCACACCATCCCCTGCCAACCACCATCGCTGTTATGGTTTGAATGTTAAGCATCACACACACACACACACACATACACACAAAAGGCCATCAGAACTTCCTGAATGTTTGGCCTTCCTGAATGTTAGGCCTTCATTGACACACTGCAGGGATGTAAACCTCTCTTCCACCCAAGAAGCATGCTTTGTGAAGGCCAAGTTCACGTGGAGTGTTTTTGTTTCTTGAGGCATACACACTAGCTATCATCCATGTCTTCAGGATGCTCCACTCACTCTCTTAGTGATGCTGGTGTCTGTGAGCAGGGAGCTGTGGCCATTAAATGGCAGAAACAACCGGGAACTTGTCTCTCAACACGCGATGCCTTGAGCCACCCCGGGACTCTTCCCGAAAGATGAATGTCATCAGATGAAGCCCATCGACCTTGACCAGAGCGTGAGCCAAATAAATCACCTACATACACATCTGGGCTGGCAAGATGACGGTGGGTAAAGACACTTGCCTTGAAAACCCGAGGGACCTGAGTTCAATTCCTGGAACCCAAAGTACTCACTGGTGTACTCACTGGCACATGGAACAAAAATTCAAGATGAATTTAAAACAAAAATAAAAAGCTGGAACACACATTTATGTCCTGATGGATTAGGATTTTTGTTGTGCTTTATTTATTTATTCTTGTTGTGGCTATTTGTTTTGTTTTGTTTGTTTGTTTTTGTGTTTTTCAGAGTTGGAGGCTGAACAGAATGTATTAGGCAAGATCTCCAATGCTGAGCTACAACCCGGCCCTCTTTTTCTTCTTAATTGGAGACACAGTCTCACTGTGTGGCCCAGGCTAGCCTTGGACTCACCCTCCTCGTGTCTCAGCTTCCCAGGTACTAGGGTTACCGGTGTGCACCACCATGTCCAGCTTGGATAAGTAATTCATAAAGTAACCTTATCAAAACCTGAATCAGAAACCTGGGGGGTTGGGGTGTTATAGTCAGCGGTAGAGCCCTTGCTAGCGTTCACAAGGTCCCGGGTTCAATTCCCAGCACCGCCAAAGAAAACTTACACACAGAAGCACACTGTCTGCTTACTAAATGCAGATTCCTGGGCCCTCTCTCCACTTTCAGCGAAATTAGAATGTGGCCATTAGATGCTGGGCATCCACGCTTTAGCCAGCACCCCCATGAGGCTTTCATAGCTGTTAGGGTAGAAAACTCAGTGAATGTAAATTCTAGCGGGACCACACCTTCCCTGGCACTCCTCCCCTAACCCCTTGGTCTTAGAGAAGTAGAAAGTCAAAACTGGCACAGTCGCTCCAGAACAGTCACTGGACAATATGGATCAAGTGGTTGGTGTGTCCTGTGGTACCCTCAGAAAAAGATGTATTCCCTATTGTGCTGGCTAGTTTTATGTCAACTGGACACAAACTTGAGTAATCTGAAAGGAAGGAACCTCAACTGAGAAAATACCTCCATTATATCCACCTGTAGGGCATTTTCTTAATAAGTGATCAGTGGGGGAGGGCCCAGCCCATTCTAGGTGATAATATCCCGGGGCTGGTGGTCCTGGGTTCTTTAAGAAAGCAGACTGAGCAAGCCAGTAAGCAGCACCCCTCCATGACCTCTGCATCAGCTCCTGCCTCCAGGTTCCTGCCCTGCTTGAGTTCCTGTCCTGACTTCCTTCCATGACAGACTATAATATGGAAGGGTAAGCCGAATAAACCCTTTCCTCCCCAACTTGCTTTGGTCACGGTGTTTCCACCACAGCAACAGGAACCCTGACTAAGACACCTATGATTCCAACTTCTTGACCAGCACACCAGGACTTCTGTCCCCCAGTTTCAAATGTCAATCACCTTGCAGAGAGACCAGACAGAACCAAGTGCCACAGTGGGTTTGTGTGTTTGCACAGTGCTGGGGATTGAACCTGGGACCTTGTGCATGCTACAAGGCGCTGGACCACTGAGCTACATCCCCAGCCACAGAGCGCCCAGCCATGTCAATCACCATCTCTTGGGAGTCCTCAGAAGATGGGACAGAAGGAAACATGTGAGAAACGTAAGCTGTAATATTCAGCCTAGCATGGAGGCTCTTGGTGACAGAGGGTAGAAGAGATGTCGTGGTGGCCTTCAGGGGTTATCTGTGTACGCTGTCCTGGTTATAGTTCTGAACCAAATCTGCTGTGGGCCCTGTGCAGAGACCGGGGCTGGGCTAACACATCCCACACTTTTTCTTCCAGCAGCAAACGTTAGCCAAGCTCGCTCGCTCTCTCTCTCTCTCTCTCTCTCTCTCTCTCTCTCTCTCTCTCTCTCCTCTGAGGAAGGCAATGCCTGTGCCTCCCAACACTCTTCCCACATTAACATTTATCTTATTTCATCCCTGGGATCCTGTTACCACCTGACAGGTGAGCAGAGACATATATCCAAGGATGGCAGACGCTGTATTAAAATATACACACACGAACTCCTCTTTCCAAATGATAGCCTCCCGCATCCTGACTATCTGGCTACATTTAAAACCACACAGGGAAAATAAAAGGCCTGAAAGTGAATCAGAGAGGCGCATTCAAGCAGATGACCTGGTCAGCCAAGACTGAAGACTTCAGGCTTCAGGAACTCACAAGCCAAAGACCAGCCGAACCACCAAGCTCCATGATACATAGCCATGCCACTAAAAGGGGAACCTTCCTTTGCTCTGAGCTCCACACACCACCCCCTGGCAAATGCCAACTAGTGGGAATTCCCAAATTAAATCAAGCAATGTGGACAGCTGGGCCATTTTGTGGGAAGGAAGGTGAGGGGGCTGGATCCATCTGACATTTTGAACAAGGTGGATGCCCAAGGATTTCAGAACACCAGGCCTTTCCCAAAACCCTGAAAGCTTCCTCTGAGAAAATGGTCTTTGAAGGAAAAATAGTTCCTTCCATCTCTCTGTGGTAACTTTGCAGCCATTCTCTGTCACTGTATCAGCAAACTGCTTCCAACTCCGCTCAAGTTCTGTTGGAGAGATGCTAGAGAGAGCCAGACATAGCTCCTTCTCCTGGACCCCCATCCACCAACTCTCACCAAGACAACCCAAGAGGATTTTTCCCACGCCACCTAGTGCAAGAACCACTCCAGGCAACCGTAATATCGTTTCTTTTTACACATTTTGGGCCTGCATCAACCCCCTTACATCAAATGATTGTGTTAGAAATGGGTAGTTCCCGGGGGATTTTTTTTTCTAATGCATATGGTTTCCTAAGGTGTATATGGAGGGTGAGGGGTGAGACACAGAGCAAAGGGTCGAGTCTTTCCATTCAGGCAGCCCCATCAAACCAGTCAAAACCACCTTTGACCACCTGCAGAACGCACAAGGTCACGTGGGTTCCCTGCAGCTTCTTAACGTGTCTCCCAGCACACAAGCCCCCGTGGCATATAAACAAATCCCCAAACGCAAAGAAAAGAAGAAAAGAATAATAAGAAGAAGAATAAAGTAAAGAACTCCCTCCCTCCTCCCACAGGAAAAGAATAATCATGGCAACAGCTACAACCCATAATAATAAATACGGAACAGCAATTATTACTGCTACCACCGCCACCCGGCCGAGCACAGACAACAGCCGCACTGGGAAGGGACAACCGCGCTGGCTTTGCCGGGTGATAAATCATAGCGCATCATTCGTGCCCACCTGCTTTATACCCTTCCCCTCCCCAGGCCCTCCCTCAACAAACAGAACCCCAAAGGGACGGGGAAGGACTGGGGGGGGGGAAAGGGATGAAGGATTGCCCCCCCCCCCCCCCCCCCCCCGCGCGCGCGCCCCGACCCCATCCCAGGCAACACCTACCTCCAGGGTCCGGATCTCCTTCTGCGTGAGGTCGTTGGAAGCTGCACACTTCGTCCGAAGCCCTTCCAGATTGGAGATGCTCAGGTCTATCATGTTCTGAACCAGCTCGCACTGCTGCAAGGCTTTTTGCAAACTCAGAGGTTGCTGTTCCTCGCTTTTCGTCATGTTTTCCTCATCCATCGCTCGCTCTGCAACCCCCCTTCCCCTCCTCCTCCTCCTCCACCTCCTCCCAGAAAGAAAAAAGGGGGAGGGAGGGAGTGGAGGTAGAGGGAGTCCACCCCCCTACGCCTCTCCAACCACTGCGACTTCTCAGCAGTGTCTCCTGAAGAAACCCAACATCTCACACAAGCTTGAGGGGGTGGGGGTTGGAGGAGGGGACAAGAGCCAAAATTTATTATTTTTTTGGAGGGGGAGTATCAGGCAGTCTGCATTAGAATGTCCCTTGTCTCTCTCCTCTCTCTTTCTCTGTGTCTCTGGTCCCTAAAAAGGGAGAGATGCCCGTTTGTCAGAAGCCAACCAGGTGGTAGGGTGCAGTCTGTACACTTAGGAGGTGGGGAAAGAGGAGGAGGGCGAGGAGGAGGAAGGGGAGGAGGAGGAGTGGAAGGAGGAGGCAGAGGGAAATAGAGCTCACGCTTCGCACACCGGCTCCGTGAAGGGCGGAATTATATGTATATAAATCTATTTGGCCGGCTGGCTTTTATGTCAAAAAGGAGCGCGCCTGCCCCCCTCCCGGTCGCGGTGACACGGCATGGCCCGCGGGTCCCCGCGCTCAGCGCGCTCTCAGGATGCTGTGCGCACGACTGGCGCGGCTGCGGCGCCCACTGCGGCTGGCTGCGGTCTGCTCCCCACGACAACACTGCTGCTGCTGCTGCTGCCGCTGCTGCTGCTGCTGCCGCCGCCGCCGGGCTCCAGGGGTGACGGCTCCTGCCTCGCTCCACACCGACATCTTGCCTGTCAATCACAGGGCGGGGTGGGGAGCGGAGCGAGGGATGCAGCGCCGAGAGGCGCCGTGCGCGCAGCCGGTCCCCGGGTCCCCCCACCCCGGGCGCGCCTGGGACCCGCTGGGGGCAGGCGGCGCGTGCACCTGCCCGCCGGGCCACCCTCCAGCCTGGGAGGCGGGGTCCCTTGGGACTGAGGGGCTCGCGTGCTGAGCGCAGCCGCTACGATGCGGTGGGGGTGGGAAGCGGGGGGGAGGGGGGAGACGAGCTGGTCCCCCGAGGTGGCGGGGAGGCCGGGCCCGGGGGCGGGGAGAGGTACTCGGTGGCCGGGGTGGGGGTGGGGGCCACTACGCCAGCCGGGATCTCGCGAGACGAGGCCGGAGCGCGGCTCAGCAGGTGCGCGGGGGCCCGGGAGCAGGTGCGCGCCGGGCTTGCTGGGCTCTGCAAGTCTGTGCGCCCCGCCTGGCTTTGCGGGTGTCTTCTTGTGGCTTGGGGGAGGCGGTGGGCCGGTCGAGGGGGTGGGGAGACAAACCTTAGTGGGTTTCCCAGAGTTGGGGCGGATCTGGGGACCACAGCTACCTGGGCCTGATCTAGCTAGGGTCCATTGGCGGAGAGACAGGAGGCTTTGCTACCTTGTCCCACAAGGGCCTGTGCAGTGTTAACTCCAGCTACTAACCCTACCCTTTGTCAGCCGCCTAGGGTACCGGAGTAAAGGACACACCGGAGTCAAGACGTTGAGGGCGGGGAAGGATACTTTGTGACAAAGAAGGGGGAAGATATAAGAAATTCACATTTCACAGTGCAGTTAACAAAGTTTTACTGGTGTGCCTCTGTCACAGATAAACGCTTTTTATTAATTGATGGCGGTGGGGGACGGGGACGCGTGCACCGTAGTGTGCCTATGAGGTCAGAGCACAGCTTGTGAAGTCAATTCTCTCCTTCCACCATGGGGCCCAGGAATTGAACTTAGATGTCCGTCCTGGCTGAGTACTCTCCACCAGTCTGTTATGAATTAATAAAAGATATAGCCTTTCTTCTCAGCCGCATGTCCTGGCGCCCATCTTTCATCCCGGCACTTAGAGAGGCAGAGGCAGGTGGATCTCTGGGAGTTCAAGTCCAGCCGGCTGGTCTATATAGTGAGTTGCAGGTCAGCCAGGGCTACCTAGTGTGGTCCTGTCTCAAAAAAAAGATCGTATTATAGTTTGGATAGAAGGGGACTGAGATGAATTACCCCCAGGGGGCTCTGTTAGGAGACTGGCATCCATCCGGAGAGCACATGGACAGCTGGAGAGGCTGCTACCTCACAATTACCACCCACTTTTGAATGGTGTACAGCTACTTCTCCCCTGTTGTAAAGCCAATGGTGGCAGCAGAAATAACATGGCTCATGGCGGCTAAAATATTTACTATCTGGCTCACTCCAGGGAGCTATGCCAACTCCTGATTAAATCAGTGTTCTCTATACAAACTCTGCCCAGACCACACTTCACCCCAATTCTCTTCTCTCTGACTTTTTTTCTAGTCGTTCAGGGTGAAGTCTAACGTTATCACAAGGAGGCCTCCCATCTCTGACTGAATCATCCAATAGCATCCCTAATGAACTGCCCACGGGCTGTGTTTTCAATAATGAGTAGCCTGGTATGGCATGTACCCGAAGTCCCAGCCCCTTGGGAGTCTGAGGCAGGAGGACTGCTTAAACCAAGGACTTTGAGGTCAGCCTGGCGACATAGTAAAATCCCCTCAGGGGAGGGAGAGAGAGAGGGAATATACTGGAAAAAGGCATCCTTTTCTTCCATCTCTGGGATTCTAGGAAGTTTTGCTAAGAGCAGTGTTAAGAGTCAGAATGTACGCAAAAGTTTGTCATCTCTAGAGAAGTTTGTCATCCCTAGAGAAAGCTACCTACGGTGTGAAGAAAATGGACGCCACTGGCAGCCAAGTTGGATCAAATTGATTTAAGCCTTTGAGCCACCACGGGTTTTAGAATTCACATAGAGTTGAAGTATGTCCATTTCTGTTGAGGCTGGGTGTGTGGTTCAGTGACAGAGCACTTTACCCAGCATGCCCTGGTCCTGGATTCGGACCCCAGCACCGCACACGGAAAACATTCTCTATCCATAATGAGATGTAACCCCAGATGGTTCAGGAGTCTGCAGTGAACTCCAGGTAGGGTTGGATATTTCCTTCCCTGCCTGCTCCCCATCACCTGCAGGGCTGAGCAGGAAAGGGCTCCTCCTGAGAACTGATGGATACAGAGCGTCAGCTGCTTCACTGGGTCCTGCTAGCTGCCTACCTGCTGATCCCAGGCGTACACAGGGAATCCTTAGTGACCTAAAGATCTGGGAGCCCTGCCAGGGTTAAGACACACCGTGATGACCTCCCAAGTCCTCCTTTCCATTCTTGCCCTTAGGCAGCACCCCACAGCACCCAGAGCCCCTTGGCTCAGTCTTTTCAGGGTGGCTCAAGCCCAAACATCCTTTAAGATTGTCACCTGACCCCTGGGGAACAGGATAACCCTGTCAGAGAAACATCTAGATAAGATCTTGACTTTATCATGTATAGGCTGGAGGTTGCGAGTTACAGACGGTCACTGGACCAGCCTGACCACCTCTCCACCAGAGAGAAGGTTTACCCTTTCCCATCACCTTGGAGGTTCAACAGAAATTCTGGGACACCAGAAAAGTGAAACTCTCCACCCCTGCTTGATTGGTGATGAGCTGGCCTCACGGTTTTCCAAATTGCCTTGGGCTCACAAATTGGGGAGTGGTGGATTAGGAGGCAAAGGGGCCATCTACCTGGAGCTACACAGGACCTACATTGACTTCCTAAACACTGTGCAGCCAAGGATGACCTTGAACTTCTGATCCTCCTGCTCCCACTTCCCAAGTGAAAGGATGACACAGGCTTGTGCCACCACCATGGGTGGTTTATGCAGTGCTGAGGATCAAACTCAGACCTCTGTGAATGTTGAGCAAACAGTTCTGACCGAGCCAGGTCCCCCTGGCCTCTTGCTTCCTTGAATTAAGGAAATTCCTTAATTTCCTGTGTTCATCTTCCCAGGCTGTTTCTTTTTGTACTTTTTTTAATTCCTACCAATTTTACAGATGGAATAGCATCAGGATCAGAAGCCCCTGAGAGACAACAAAACCTCTCGCAGCTGCACAGGGACTGTGATCCTGTTCTAACTAACGCACAGAACCCCCAACTATAAATGACTTTAAAAATAGCTTTGATCAGAGCAAACAAAATGTTCCCCTCTTTAATCTTGTCAGGGTTCTCTGACATCAAGGAAAACTGTTTTTCTAGAGTTCACCTTTTGGGGCCTTTTGCTTCTGCATCTTCATTTCTGGTGTAAGTGGGTCACTGTGTCCGGGTCGGGATCATCTGGGCTCATAGGAATGGGTCATTTGGCCCAGTGATTTATGCTGGCTTTCTGAGTTAAGGACTCTGTGGCATGCAGTGTGTTTCAGTTGCAGCACTCAGGACAGAAGGGGAGACCTCGCAGCCCCCAAAGACACATTTCAACTTCAATGAGAGTTCTTGTCAAGCAGTATCAGCTACACAACCTACCTCCACCTTTTTGTTCCTGTGCACCACACGCATGCAGTGCCCATGAAGACCAGAAGAGGGCACTGGATCCCCTAGAACTGATTACAGACAGTTGTGAGCTGCCACGTGAGTGCTGGGAGTTGAACCGGGGTCCTCTAGAAGAGCAGCCAGTGCTCCTAACTGCTGAGCCCTCTCTCCAGCCACACAAGTTTTCTGTTTTTTAATTTATTTCTTCTTGGACAGTTTTATACATGTATATATTTGCTCACAATCACCCACCCATTACCCCCCCCATCTTCATTTCCACTCTTACTAAACCTTCCCTTTTCCCAATACGTTTCCCTCCTACTTCCAAATCTTTACGTGTGTAGCCCACACAGAAAGGACTGTCGGCGTGAGCATGGTTGTGGGGGTATTTGCTGAAGCAAGGGCAACCTACCAGTAGCTACACCACTTTAGCAAATACCCTTCTCGGGGCTGGAGAGATGGCTCAGCAGTTAAGAGCACTGGCTGCTCTTCCAGGGGACCCGGGTTCAATTCCCAGCACCCACATGGCAGCTCACAACTGTCTGTAAACTCCTGTTCCAGGGGATCTGACATCTTCACACAGACATGCAGGCAGGCAATACACCAATGCACATAAAATAGAAATAAATTATTAAGAAAGAAAGAAAGAAAGAAAGAAAGAAAGAAAGAAAGAAAGAAAGAAAGAAAGAAAGAAAGAAAGAAAGAAAGAAAAGAAAATACCCTTCTCAGGTTGGGGAGGGGGTCTCCTGCACCCTTCCCCATTCATAATGGGCCCCGTCTTGTCCAGGTCTTAAGCAGGGAATCACCGCAGCTATTGGGTTCATGTGCTCAATGACCATATCCTCTCAAGCACTCCTTACCATCTTCTGGCTCTCATGTGTTTCCCGCCTCCTCTTCAACTGATGTTCCTTGAGGCGCGGAGGCGGTGACACAGATGTCACTTTTGGGGCTGAGTACTCAACAGTGACTTGTTCTCGGGATACTGGCCAGCAGTGATTCTGCATTAACTGCTGCCCACTGTAAATAGATGTTTCTCTGACCGAGACCGAGGCAGCACTAATCTGTAGATACAGACACGAGTGTTTAGAAGTCGGTTTTGTAGCATGGCCATTTAGCAAGACAACAGGAATAGGTCCTGTCCGAGGGTTTACAACCTCCCTAGCCATGGGTTTTTGACCAGGTTCATAGTGCCAGGTGTGAATTCTCTCATGTGCAGCAGGCCTCAGGTTCAATCAGAAAACAGTTGTCTACCCCACAAATGGAGGCAGTTTTCTGGCCCGACTGCCTGGCCCCCAAATAACCACCACTAAAACTTAAAGTAATTACAAAATGCTCAGCCTATAGCTTGGGCTTATTACTAACTAGCTCTTACATTTAAATTAATTCATTTATGTATTGCCATGTGGCCGTGGCTTTACCCGTCCTCTGGCATCTTGCTTCTTGGGTGGCTCTCTCCCATCTCTCTCTCTCTCTCTCTTTCTCTCTCTCCTCCACCTTCTTCATCCAATCATCCGAGTCCTCAGTTTGATTGTTCCCCCTAGCCTCTTCCCGCCTTGCCATAGGCCAAACAACTTTATTATTAACCAATGAGAATAATACATATTCACAGCGTGCAGAAGGACCATCCCACAGCATGCCCCCATAAGTGGTGCCACTATTACACCAGCAGCACACAGGGTTGACAGCTGGGTCAGGCTGTTGGTGACTTTTCTTCCTGACAGATCCACCCAACTCTTTTCAACCCTACAAAAGCTAGCCAGCAGGGAGGAAGCTTCCAATTCAAGTCCAGCTTGATGCCTCGGTGGCCTGACACCAGGGCCTGTGATCTAGTCATCAATAGGTCTCGTGACCTAGCATGAGTGGGAAGCCAAGAACAATGACAACAACCTGCATTGTTGGGATAGGGGGGTTCTCTGGTTCTTTGGGACTCCATAGCCAACAACCCATAGGGAGGTAACCCACTTCTGGCAATGAGATTTTCACTTAATGCTTTATGTCTTCTGAGAGCATCCACCTCCATTTTTTAAATATTTTATTTCATTGGCTTTTTGAGACAAGGTTTCTCTATATAGCTCTGGCTGTCTTAGAACTCGCTTTGTAGACCAGACTGGCCTTGAACTCACAAAGATCCACCTGCCTCTGCCTCCCCGAGCACTGGGATTAAAGGTGTGTTTGTGCCACCACCGCCCAGCTATTTTGTTATTTTTAATTATGTGTATGCATGTACATCTGTGAGTGGGTATGTGTATGTGTATACAGTGCCCCGGGGAGTCTAGAAGATGTGGGGTCTCCTAGAGCTGGAGTTAGAGGAGGTTATGAATTGTCCAACCTGAGTGCTAGGAATTGAATTCAGATTCCCTGGAAGAACAAACAGTACGTGCTCTGAACCACTGAGCCACCTATCCAGCCACTAATAAACTGCCTTACTAGCAGTCCCGAGCATCCTCATCATGTGGCTCACAGCCACCTGTTAACTCCAGCGCCAGGGGAGCCAGTGCTTTCTTCTGGCCCCCTCAGATGCCTGGGTTCACCTGCACAGACCCAAACATAACCAAAAAGAAGCTAAACTCAGCCGGGCGGTGGTAGCACACACTTTTAATCCCAGCCCTCAGAAGGCAGAGGCAAGCAGATCTCTGTGAGTTTGAGGCCAGCTTGGTCTACAGAGTGAATTGCAGGACAACCAGAGCTACACAGAGAAATCCTGTTTTTAAAAACAAAAAACCAAAAACAACAACAAACGTCAAAAAGATAAACTCTTTAAAAAGAAGGAGAAAGTGCTATGTTAAATGCCAGAAACCAGTCATAGAAAGTCACAGTGTGTAATTCCTTTTTGTTTGTTATTGTGGTGGTGGTGGTTTTGTATTCTTCTGTTTTGAAACGGGTCTCTCTATGTAGCTTCAGCTGTCCTGGAACTCACTATGCAGACCAGGCTGGCCTCCAACTCACAGAGATCTCCTCGCTTCTGCCTCCAGTGTGTGGGGATTAAAGGTATGTGCTACCACAGCAGGTAGGTATAATTTCTTGCATGGAACACAGGGCCAGGTGTGACACTCTGTGTGTAGGATATCGGGTTTGTATAATTTCTTGCATGAAGCACAGGGCCAGGTGTGATGCTTTGTGTGTAAGGATATAAATTAATTGTTTTCAGTTGCAAAGGATAAACCAGTGTAGTCAAAAGGTGACTGTGTGAAAAAAAAGTTCAAGGGAGGTATGTCACAAAGGCTGGCCACCTTTCTTTCTGAACCAGGACTCTGAGCTCTGCCTTCTGTGTGGGGTATCCTTGTGGGTAGCTTTTTCTCAGGCCGAGACCAAGATAAGAGAATTCTTTATTTAGGCATGGTCTCACTGTGTAGCCCTGACTGGTCTGGAACTCACTCTGTAGTCCAAGCTGGTCTTGAACTCACAGAGATCTGCCTACCTCTTCCTCCCTAATGGTTGGATTAAAAGTGTGCAATACCATACCCGAACTAAATAGTAATCTTAGCGACTGTATCAGAGTCTCTCCCCGTTACAGCCAGCAAACGTTGGAGGATTCATGTAGGTGTCCTGCATGAGTCAATAGAGTCTCCTGAGCCAGACCCGGCAGCCAAGGGGACTGGGTAGCGTGGGCTGTGAGGTCAACTGCTGAAGGGTTGACAGCCTTCACTACCCAAATCTTGTTGCATGAAATCAGAGGCTGGGTGGTCCTCCAAAGGAAAGGGGGATGCTATTACCCAAAGAAGGAAGGATGGATGACAGACAGATTTAAAAAAAAAATACTAGCAATAATCCACCATCCGTGAGAGAGTCGGGATCAATCGGAGAGACCTGTCAGGCTAACACAGTCTGGGAATAAAGGAGATGGAAGGAGGGATGGGGGAGAGGGAGGGAGGGAGACAGAGAGATTCTAGAAGGTTCTGAGGAAATTATTCTAAAACTAGAGTCGAACAGTCCTGAAACCATCCCTGATCACAGGGAACTACAAAGAACATACACTTACCACAAATTGTCCATTGTTTGTAAAATTATCGTGCATAATAAAATGGCAGTTTCATGATGACATGTCCACATTTTTAAGGGATTGTACTTCACACTCATTAACTTCTCATGATCTTTTCTTATCCCCTTTCTTCCCCCAAATTGTCCTCCTCTATTTTCATAGTGTGTGTGTGTGTGTGTGTGTGTGTGTGTGTATGTGTGTGTGTGTGTACATATACACATGTGTACTTTTTAACCCAAATGTTGTATACTAGAGGTTTTTTGTTTTGTTGGATTTGTTTGTTTGTTTTTCAAGACAGGGTTTCTCTGTGTAGCCCTGGAGCTCTGTGTCCTGGAGCTCACTCTGTAGACCAGGCTGGCCTCAAACTCACAGAGATCCACCTGCCTCTGCCTCCCGAGTGCTGAGATTAAAGGCGTGCGCCACCACCGCCTGGCTAGATATTTGAATTTCTAAACCTGGCTAATTCACTCAACTTGATGATCTCAGGCTCTGACCATTTTCCTGTGAATGACACAATTTCATCCTTCTTCATGGCTGAACAGAGCTCCAGTCTCCATTATTTTTTGACTCACAACTGAAATACCAAGCTGTTAGACTGCCTGGAGCTGGACCATGGAGGAAGCAGTAAATGAGGATTCAGATCTTCATCCTGAACTTGGGTCTTCTACTGGTAA
Organism: Peromyscus aztecus; assembly: GCA_902168405.1. Lineage (NCBI taxonomy): Eukaryota > Metazoa > Chordata > Mammalia > Rodentia > Cricetidae > Peromyscus > Peromyscus aztecus. The sequence goes on along the minus strand of CABHPQ010163285.1, from coordinate 9,965 downwards.
GCTTAAGCAAGCCACCAAAGGGTGACCAACCATCCTGGCTTACCTGGACCTGAGGACACTCATGGGAGATAGGAAATTCAGTGCAAAAAGTAGGACAGACAAAGGGAACTTGGGACAACTCCATCATACCATAGTCAAGTCTTTTAACTCATGAGCACCTAACTAGAAGACATGGATGCTGTGGTCTAGCCCTGCAGTCAAACAAAAAACGTGTACATGAAATGTCCATAGCAGGGCTGGAGAGATGGCTCAGTGGTTAAGAGCACTGGCTGCTCTTCCAAAGGTCCTGAGTTCAATTCCCAGCAACCACATGGTGGCTCTCAACCACCTGTAATGAGATCTGGTGCCCTCTTCTGGCCTGCAGGCAGAACACTGTATACATAATAAATAAAAAATTTAAAAAAAAAATAAATGTCCATAGCGACAGTATTCACATCAGCCAAAGGTGAGAATACCCTAGATGTGTGCCATGTCCATACAATGGAGTATTACACAAAAATGGAAGGGAATTATGATCATTATGATCTGTGCTCCAATGTGGATAAACACTAAAATCAGTAAGCTAGGGATGGAAAGATGGCTCACAAGTTAAGAACATGGTCCTTGCGGAGGGTCAGAGTTTGATTCCCAGCACCTATGCTAGGTGCTTCACAACAACCTGTAATTCCAGCTCTAGGAGGAATCTGACGCCCTCTTCTGGCCTCCACCAGGACCTGCACACACACACACACACACACACACACACACACACACACACACACAATTAAAGTAAATCTCAGGCTGAAGAGATGGCTCAGTGGTTAAAAATGTTGCTCTTGCAGAAGACCAGGGTTTGATTCCCAGCACCCACATGGCAGCTCACAACCACCTGTAACTCCAGTTCCAGGGGATCTTAAGCCCTCTTCTGGCCTCCATGCACATGTTTCACAGACATACAACTAGACAAACACTCACACACATAAAATAAAAATAAATCTCGCCGGGCAGTGGTGGCACAGGCCTTTAATCCCAGTACTCAGGAGGTAGAGGCAGACAGATCCCTGTGAGTTCCAGGCCAGCCTGGTCTACAGAGCGAGTTCCAGGACAGGGACCAAAACTACACAGAGAAACCCTGTCTTGAAAAGAAAGAAAGAAAGAAAGAAAGAAAGAAAGAAAGAAAGAAAGAAAGAAAGAAAGAAAGAAAGAAAGAAAGAAAGAAAGAAAGAGAGAGAGAAAAAGAGAAAGAGAGAGAAAGAAAGAAAGAAAGAAAGAAAGAAAGAAAGAAAGAAAGAAAGAAAGAAAGAAAGAAAGAAAGAGGGAAGACCTATCCTAAAAGGGAGCAGCAGCCTCCCATGGACCGGGGCCCAGAACTATAAAAAGGAAGAAGCGGGCTGTGCATCAATGTTCATCTCCCTCCCCCTCTTTACTGCAGACACAACACGACCAGCTGCCTCACTTGCCTATGGCCATGCCTTCTCCACCATTGCAGACCATCACACCCTTAAATCAGGAGCCAAAACAGTCACTTAGACACCTCTCTCCCTTCAGATGCTTTCCTGGGTAGTCTGTCACCACCAGACAAGTCATTGCCATAGACTTAACCTGGAAATAACCACCTCGATTTTCTGTCCCTTGTCTCCGCTTTCTTCTTGAAGATGAAGAAGCAAGGTAGTGAGGTAAATGGGTCTCACACTTAAGTGAGTTGCAACCCCTCAGAGGGCTCATTACACCATCAGTGGGGCCGCCCTACCCCCACCCCCGAGTTTCAGAATTGATGAGTCTGGGGGGGGGGGAGGTAATTACCATTTCTAACAACATCCCAGGGGACATAGCGGTTGTGACTGCTGCCGACCCAGAGTTCACTGGTGTCACAGCTAGGAGCTAGGGCTTGGGAATCAGACCCTTGGTAAGATCTCAGTCTGCTGCTGAGGCCAGGTGAGGAACTAATTTACATACCTGCAACAAGAGGCCAAGACGGGAGCTTGGGTTTCATGCAACCGTTGAGTGTGTGCTGATTGATGCTCTGTGCGGACACTCCTTGGCTTAGTAAGGAAGTGACATCCCAAGCTCACACAAAATGAACATTCTCCTACAAACCCATCATAAAGATGAATACTTTTAAGTTGAACCATAGTCAACTGGGGGCCATCAAACACAAAACACTCCCAATCCTGTCTGGACCACAGTAAGAGCCTAATGGAGCTCAGCTAGTACGGGCCATCCATTCATGTGCCCATTCGGCTGCTGTTGCGTGCTTCCTTTAAGCCAGAGAGTGTTACAGGCACCTGGTATGTGGTGGTCAGCCATAAAGCATCTTCTCTCATCCGGCACGGTCCACCTCCAGGCACAGGCAGATGATGCTTAGGGTTCACAGGACAACCTGGCCAGAGGTAAACAAAAGGCTGCACACATGTGACGCTGTATCCATTAAAACCCTGAACGGCAGGTGTATTTGAACTTCCATTAGAAATTGGTGTGTGTGTGTGTGTGTGTGTGTGTGTGTGTGTTCACTTGGGTGCAGGTGCATACATATGTGTGGGTGCACATGGTGTGTGTGGAGACCAGAGGTTAACCGTGGGTGTCATTCCTCAGGCGTCATCCATCTTGTGACTCTCTTGGGATGCACGCACGCACGCACGCACGCGCACACACACACACACACACACACACACACACGCACACCACCACCACTCCTGCCTTTTTCACGTGGGTCTGGGGAACACACTCAGGTCCTCACGCTTGCACAGGCAAGCGCTTTTACTGCCTGAATTTGTTCCAGACTTGCCTGACTTCTTCCAGCTCAAGGAGCGGACACTACCATGCAAAGGGTTACTAGCAGTCTGAATTGAAGCACGGGGGCACAATGATATGCCCATGATGGCGCGTCACTGCCAACTGTCTTCGTTACTTTTCTATGGCTGCGAGGGACACCATGACCAAGACAACTTATAGACAAGAGTTTATTGGGAGCTCACCGTCTCAGAAGGTTAGAGTTCATCATCATCACGGTAGGGAGTGTGGCGGCAGGCAGGCAGGCAGGCGCGTGCTGGAGCATGTTCTGGGAAGGATTAAGGGGTCTGGCTATGTTGGAGGAGGTGTGTCACTGGAGGTGAGCTTTCAGGTTGCAAAAGCCCACACCTTTCCCAGTTAGCTTGCACTTGCTTGCTCGCTCTCCCTCCCTCCCTCCCCACTCATAGTTTTTGTCTCAAGATGCAAGCTCTCAGCTACTTCTCCAATATCATGGTCATGTCTGTCTGCCTTCCTGCTGCCCTGCTCCCCGAGATACAGTGGAGTCGCCCTGTGAAGCTGTAAACAGGTCCCCAGTTAAATGCTTTCTTATGCTGGGCATGGTGGTGCACACCTTTAATCTCAGCACTCGGGAGGCAGAGGCAAGCGAATCTATGTGAGTTCTAGGCTAGCCTGTCTACAGAGTGAGTTTCAGAACAGCCAGGGCTACCCAGAGAAACCCTGTCTCGAAAAACCAAAAAAAAAAAAAAAAAGAAAGAAAGAAAAAGAAAGAAGAAAAATGCTTTCTTATGTAAGTTGCCTTGGTCATAGTGTCTCTTCACAGCAAAGGAAAAGTAACTAAGCCAGCCACACCTTCTAATCCTTCCCAAACAATTCCACCAACACAACTAAGTATTCAAATAGATGAGCCTATGGGGGCCATTCTCATTCAAACCATCATACCAACCTTTGAAGTTTTGTTTGACATGAAAAAATACAAATCAAGAACAAGATGGGCAGAGAGTTGGTAGAAGGGAGGGGCGTGTGGCACAGTCCCTGACGCTCTATGTCAGTGTCTAGCCCTCACAGCCATCTCTGAGTAGATACTACTGTAGTTCGCACTGGCCTTGTGCTTGCTAGAGAGAAGGTATCATTGCAAGATTCCCTGAGCCAAGCAGCTAAGGATCTGAAGAACCAGTGTTCAAGTTGGCCTAAGGAGGAATTGAAAAGTCAGGGCTCTGTCATCCCTGGAGCCCCATCCGACCCCCTTCTTCTGTGATGTGTTTTGTTTTGTTTTGTTTTGGGAACCGGGCCTCATGTAACCCGGTGCTGATAAAATTCCTTCCCGGGAAGACATAAGCAATGTCTACCTCTCCTCCTAAGGTTCCAGTGGCAAACCCAGGTATGACTGTAGTGCCAAAGCTCACTCTTAGGAACCGATTCATTTTGGGGGCACCCTTACAGAGCATAGGTGAGAATTACTTACAGGGGTGTGGGTGCTCCCTCCTCCAGAGACCGCACCAGAAAGGATTTCCCCAGCAGGGAGGAGGATTTCCCCATCTCCCAGTCTTCTTTAGCTTATATATCTCGCCGCTGCCGCCGCTCCGCCCCCCCCCCTCCCCCCCCCCCCCCCCGCCCCCCTTCCCAGTCCACGTGCAATCAAGGCAGCGTTATTTACTATAAGTTGCAGGGAACGCTGTATACTCAGATGAAATCTTCCGTCAGGGGAAGCAAACAGCCCAAAAGTCCAGCTGGTGTAATTCTTTTGTAAGTGGACACAGCTGAACTCCCCAAGATGGTGGTAGCTTGGCTCCCAGGGCAGCTACACACACCACCAGGCTGGCCATGAACTGGATACATAGCCAAGGATGAACCCACAATTCTGATGCTCCTGTCTGTACCCCGCAGACTTGGCATCACAGGCCCATAATACAGTGCCTGGTTTCTGTGGTGCTGGGAACCAAGCCTAGGGCTCTGTGCAGGCCAGAGCACATGCGCACGGATAACTGAGCCACACCCCCACCCAAAGCCCCTTCACCTGGCTTCCAGGCAGCGGTTAAGCCTAACAGGAACAGCTGCCACCTGTGTTTGAGGCCTGTCCTCTCTCTTCCCCGAGCAGGTGACAGTGGCTTGTTACCCCGCACCAGGGGTCTTCAAAGGCTTTGTTTCCCGGGAGTTGGGAGGCTGGAGACGGGGGAGTTCTAATCCACATAGCGAACCCCAGGTCAGTTGAGGCTGCAAAGCGAGACCCTGTCTTAAAACGAAAGCAAGCCAATAATAATAATAAAGGCCTTATTGTGGGCGTTATACACATCCCTTATAGAAAATCGAGAGCAGCCAAAAAAGGTGAAAGTCAGGCTGCTGAGATGGCTCAGGGGAGAATAGCACACACACACAAATTGATCATTTAAAATTAATTTAATTTAGTTTTTTGGGGGTTTTTTTTTTGGTTTTTTTTCAAGACAGGGTCTCACTATGTAGCTCTGGCTGTCCTGGAGCCCACTCTGTAGACCTTGAACTCAGAGGTCCTCCTGCCTCTGCCTCCAAAGTGTTGAGATTAAAGGCTTGCTCCACCCCTGCCTGGATCAAAATAAAGTTTAAAGATTCAAATAAAATTGGCCTGGAATTCTCTTGATGTTGGGGAAAAATGTATTTGTATATATGTATGTACATATATATATAAACACACAGATGTCTTTATGTGTGTGTTTACGTGTATGTGTGTGTATATATGTATGTGAATGTGTGTGCATGTATGTATGTGTATATATTGTGTGTATGTATATATGTCTACGTGTGTGTGTTTCTGTAGGTGTGAGTGTATGTGTTATGTGTGTGTGAGTGTACATGAATATGAATGTGGAAATATATGTGTGGATGTGTAATTGTATTTCTGTGCGTATGTTTGTACGTATATGTGTGAGTGCAAATGTATGTGTTTATGTGTATGTGTGTGAGTGTATATTATGTGACTGTTGTGTATATGTTTGAGTGGATGTATATTTGTACATTTATGTGTTTTCGTGTGTATATGTCCGTGTGTGTGTGTGTGTGTGTGTGTGTGTGTGTGTGTGTTGCTGGTTTTGGAACCCAGGGCGCACTGCCCACACCCCCGGCGGCTTGCCCTTGGCTGGCAGGATCCGGCCATGGCGAGGCCCTGCGGCGGCCCCGGACTGCAGCGCACGGGGTAACCCGGCACCTCCTGTGCCGCTGCAGCGAGGTAGCGGGCCGCGCCTCGGGTTGCCGGGCAACCAGAGCCTTAGCAACCGGGAGGGGGCGGGCCGGAGGGCGGGAGGAAGCCGGAAGCGGGAGGCGAAGCCTCGCGAGGGTTGGATTGCGCGCGGACTCCGAGTGCGGCGGGCCGGCGGCAGCTGTCACTCATGGCGGCGGCGGCTCCGCAGCAGCAGCGGCCCGCGGCGGCCCGCGCCCGGAACCTGCCCTGGTAGGAGCCGCCCGCATCCTGCTTCCCGCCCTGCCCGCTCCCGTTGCCTCGTTGCCTGCAGCCGCTCGCCCTCCCGCCGTCCCGCGTCCGCACTAACCATCCGGCTCCCGAGGCCTGAGCGCACCTTAACTGTCCCCGGGTGCCTCGAGCATCCTCCGTGCGCCTTGATGACCCCAAGAGATCGATGGCTTCCTTTAGAAAGGCTCAGGGACGCGGGGGAGTGGGTAGACTTGGATTCGAACTCGGGTGTCCGAATTCAGCGCTTGCTTGCTTTTTCTCCTCTCGTGTTACCTTTTATTTTATTTGCGGGGGAGGGGAGTGTGGCAGCGCACCCGTGTGGAGGTCAGAGGACAACTTTCAGGACCCGGTTCTTTCCTTCCACCGAGGTGGAATCCCCGGGATCGAACCCTGGTCCTCATTGCCTTTACTTGCTGAGCCATCTCGGGCCCCAGGGCTTGAATTCTGAACGGTCCGACAGCAGCTAGCGAGGTTTTTAAAAAGCAAGCCTGGCAGTTGTTTTGACTCTCCTGGTCTACACCTGGGGAGGAAGAATTGTCTTGGGCCACACGTTAAAGTCACAGGAATGGAGTCACAGACTGTGGCCTTTTGGGTCCGGCTTCTCGAACTCAGGGCCCAGCCAAATCATAACTTGCTTGTGAGGATTTGAGTATGCGTTTCTTTTCAAATTCACGTGCCTATCCAAGTTGTTCAGGCTCAGTGCTGTTGACTTGGGGACCCGCTGTGGGGGTGGGGCAGCTGCCCTGCTCACTGTAGGATGTTCAGTCACCTCCTGACTTCTCCTCACCAGATGCCACTAACACCCTCTGCCCACTGATTACAGCTAACGCCTGACAGATGTCCCCTGGGGGACAGAACCCACCCCTGGCTGTAGTGATATATGAAGGGGCTTCTTTGCATGTGACAGAAAACTGGCTTGCGTTTGTGTACGCTGTAACTCGTGCTGCGTCCTATTTCAGGGTTGAAAAGTACCGGCCACAGACCCTGGCCGATCTCATTTCTCATCAGGACATTCTGAGTACCAGTGAGTATCTGTGTCTGTTGCTGTGGTCCTTTTGGGGCGGCTTGGATACATTGGTGGTGATGCCGGGTCTGCTGGGTGACAGTGTAAAGGATCGACTGGACTTTATAGGATGGGGGTGTGTGGGTTCCTTTTCCATAAGTGCGCCAAAATACCCACGGGGACAAATTTTTTTTTTAAAATAAAAAAATTTTTTTAAAATATGTTTTGGTTTTTCGAGACAGGGTTTCTCTGTGTAGCTTTGCACCTTTCCTGGAACTCGCTCTGTAGTCCAGGCTGGCCTCGAACTCACAGAGATCCGCTTGCCTCTGCCTCCCGAGTGCTGGGATTAAAGGCGAGCGCCGCCACTGCCCGGCTAAGGACAAATTTTTAAAGATATTTTATTGTTTTATTTACTGTTTAGGTGTTTTGTTTACACATACGTGTCTGTGCACCATGTGTGCCTGGTGCCTTCAGAGGCCAGAGGGCATCGGATCCTCTAGAAGTGTCATTGTAGGCAATTGTGAGCCACAGTGTAGGTGCTAGGAACCAAGCCCAGGTCCTCTGTAAGAGCAGCAAGCACTTACTTTATTACTTCCTCGCCCCATTTTCTAGGCCCTCCCACGATAGGTAGGGTAAGTCCGCGGAAGACAGTCAAACCATGAGGTGACCGCAGGACGTAACCTCCCCGCCTCTGCCTCTGGCTGGGACACTGAAGGATGGAGGACAGCTAGCACAACTCTAGCTTGAGTGAATGGGAGGAGGGTCCCGGGGACTGACCGTGTCTCCTTCCCCCCGCCTCAGTTCAGAAGTTCATCAGTGAAGACCGCCTGCCACACCTGCTTCTCTATGGCCCTCCGGGGACAGGAAAGACATCCACCATCCTGGCCTGTGCCAAGCAGCTGTACAAAGATAAAGAGTTTGGCTCCATGGTCTTGGAGGTGAATGACACATTCACTCTACAAGTAGCTCAGGCCTCCAGACTCTTACTTCCGCTAGCTCTCTAACTCCCTGGCCTTCTGGGTCCTGGTCGGGTTTAGCCTGGGAGATCTTAGCGGGAGTGGGGGGTGGGGGGGTGTCAAATGGGGATACTGTTTGGGCCCACAGGGTGTTAACTTTGGACAGCCTCCACTTCCTTCCAGGGCCCAACTCAGAGGTCGCGCCCTCCCCACAGCCTGCTCTACCTCCCACAGCTCTTGTTGACCCCCTTCAGATTTAGGGGTGATAGTGAGTACTGCATAGCCCTGTAGCTTCTCTAGACCAGTGGTTCTCTGCCTTCCTAACACTGCGACCCTTTAATCCACTTCCTCATGTTGTGGTGACCCCCAACCATAGAATTACTTTCATTGCTACTCATAACTGTAATTTTGCTCGTTATGAATGGTAAATATTTGTGTTTTCCAGTGGTCTTAGGTGACAGCCTGTGAAAGGGTCCATTAGATGCCCCTCCAAAGGGGTTGTGACCCACAGGTTGAGAACCACTGCTTTCAACTCAAAACACCTTTAAAACGGCTATTTCTTCATCTGGATCTTCTCAGGTTACTGCACTGAGATATGCCATCTGTGGATGTTGGGACCTTGGCTGATGATCTTAATACCCTTAGGTTACAGAAATCTAAATGTTGTTTGAAAGACAAGCATCTGAGGACCTAGGGAGGGATGTAGCTCATTGGTAGAGTCCTCGCCTACCATCCACGAAGTCCTGGCTTTGATCCTTAGCATGGAATAAACAGGTTCACACCTACCGTCCCAGCACTCGGGAAGTGGAAGCAGGAGGGTCAGACGTTCATGGTCATCTCAGGCTGTGTGAGTTCAAGACCAACCTGGGGACAAAAGGCCCTTACTCAAAAGAAAAGCATTTGACTAAGGCCATAGACATGAGGCTCGGGCCCCTTGCTGTTCAGTGTTCTTGCTCTCGCTTATTCCAAACCTGATAGGCTCCAGGTGGTGAGAGAGGACTAGAATGAGCATCATTTTCTCAGAGCAGAGGTGCTGGTTCAGGGTCTCTAAGCCCCTTGTGTATTTCTTCAGTTTCTGTGGCTGGTCCTTGAGGGGCGGGAGAAGGAAGGTGCCGTTCAGGATGTTATGTGATGGTGTCGTGAGGCTGAATACAGGGAATTCATTTTTAATGGTCGTATCTCAGCTGTCCTTAGACCTAGGGAACCAGCCAGCACTCCTAGAGCGCTGAAAAGACACTTTGCAGCCAGGACTTTATAGCCGCCGGCACAGGGTGTGATTTTCACTGCAGCCTCTCTCCCGAGTGTAGCTGAATGCTTCCGATGACCGAGGAATAGATATCGTCCGGGGGCCCATCCTCAGCTTTGCCAGCACAAGGACCATCTTCAAGTAAGAATTATATCTGTTTCTCTCCCTAGAGGTCTTAGTGCGTGACATCGGGACATAGCCTCACTATTTGGCCAGTGTCTAAAGGGAACGAGGAATGACTTGGTCAGAACTGAGCAGACAAGTCAGGGATGGTCTGAGAGATGTGCAGTGCTAGGGTAGGGGACTGCCTGAGCCTACACCAGAAGCAACCCCCTATTGAAGGGTCCGTGTGGGTCGTTAGCTGGGTGGACAAGCCGGTCTGAACTTAAACAGAGATCACTGAGATCAGGAAGGAGGACTGGCATGGTGGTCGGAATGAGGAAAGGAAGGGGGCGCTGAGATGGCTCAGTGGGTTAAGGTACTTGCCACCAAGCCTGACGACCTGGGTTCGATCCCAGGGACCCACAGGGTGAAAAGAGAGAACTGACTTCCACAAGTCATCCTATGACCTCCATGTTTGTGCTGTGGCACTTG
>CABHPQ010163284.1:0-40318 GCA_902168405.1 Peromyscus aztecus | reverse complement strand
ATGAATAGAAGGTCAGGGAAGGTCATTTTTATTTTCCTTCATTCACCTACTCTCACAGAAGTTAGAATTGCAGTATATTAGTTTTGTTAGCTGTGCCTTCAGAAAGGCTAAGAAAAGTGACATGAGTGCTGCATAATGGTCCCTCTGTATGTGTGTGTGCGCGCACGCGTGTGTGCGTTCAGCTGTACAAGTATGAACATGCGTGTGTGTGTGTGTGTGTGTGTGTGTGTGTGTGCATGTGTGGAGGTCAGACAAGAACTCAACTTCTGTTCCTTGGGACTTACCTTTTGTGTATTTTTGAGACAAGATCTTTCTCTGGTTCCTGGAACTCACCAATTCAGCATATCCGGCTGGCCAGTGAGCCAGAGATCTGCCTGTTTCTTTCCCCAGAACTAGTAAAAGCATGCCACATCTGGCTTTTTTACATGGATTCTGAGGCATGGAACTCAGGTTGAAATGATTTTACATTGATTCATTCACACAACCTCAACTGTGCCTTTCTGAAGAAACACTTCTGTAGACCTATCCTTTGGGATATAAGGGTGAGTACTCACCGAACTTCCCTGTCACATGACCCTTTTAGAAAGATCAAGGTTCCTAACTGTTCAGAAACATTATCTCGTAAGTTTATCTCTTAAGAAGACAGCTAGAACAAAGCTTTCTCAGTCTATAAAGACTTAGCAGCCTGGTCAGTCTTAGTTAGCCTTAGGACCTCTCAGGGTCCTGTAAGATTTACTTGGCTTGTTGTTCTCAAGCAGACTCCATGCTCTCTCTCTCTCCTCTCTCTGGCATTGCTCTGTGTTTATTTCAATTGCAGCTCTGACCTTATGTAACCGCAGTCTTAGGCAGTCTTAGGCTTCTGTGGCTTCTCCCACCCTCCCACACACATCAGAGGACAAACATTTGCAAACCAACACCTGTACTTTAATCTTTGCATTAGGACTACGAGAACGAGAATGTAGAACGCAACAGTTGTACAAATACCTCTGAAGTGAGGAAAATTTAACACATGCAAAGTAGCTGTATACTTCCTGAGTTTGGGGATTGTGTGATGTGCCTGTTTGCAGGCAAAACAGTCCTAAGCACCAAACAGAGTAGAAACTCAGTAAATTGAATGGATAGATGTAAATTAGAAGGCAAAGGGGGATGGGAGGTGTTATGTGTGAATAATAATAAGTAGCCCAGTGTCAATGTTATCGAACAGTAAAGACGATAACAAAACTTGTGTACAATACAGAGTATATGATGGGCATCCAAAGCTTCTGGAGTTTGTTGGGATTAGAACAGGGCATGAGCTTTGAATGGGAGTCAGCTTGAATGAAGGATTCTATGGGAGTCAGCTTGTATGAAGGATGCTATGGGAGTCATCTTGTATGAAGGGATGCTATGGGAGTCAGCTTGTATGAAGGGATGCTATGGGCTGGAGAAATAGTCCAGGAGTAAAGTGCTTGCTGTGAAAGCAGGAGGACCTCAGTTTAATCCCAGAACCAAGTCTACAAATCTGGTGTGATACGCAATTGTAATCCCAGCTCTCAAAAGTGGGGAAAGGTGGATCCCTGGAGCTTGTTGGCTGGCCAGCCTACAGAAGTTCCAGGGAAACCAAAGGTCTCAGCAGCAAAAATAAAGTAGATGATGCCTGAGGAATGACACCTGCGGTTGACTTCAGGACTCCACACACACTTGCACTTGTATTCACTGACATATGCATACACACGCAAAAACAAGAACAAAACAGTGAGACAGTTACTGAGAATGAAGCCACATGTGTAAGGAGCTGTTCATTAGCACTATTTCCATGCAGGTGTGCAAGTGATGACCCTTATCCTTGGAAGATCCACGAGTTGTAGCTCAGAGATTTTTAGAGTCCCTCTGGAAAGAAACACCAACTAAACACAATGAAAGATTAATTTCAGTCATTCAACATAGTTACTTCTTGGAAAAGCCATGTCAGGCACCTCTAAGAATTTTCAGAGGACAAGAATATTTGCCTTCCTGTGTCTGTTTGTTTCTGAATTTATGTGTGTATATATGTGATGTATAGACAGACACAATTGCATGTGCGTTCAAGGGCATATGCCTGCCAGAGGACAAGCACAGATGCTTCTCAAACACTGTGTTTCTTGGTTCTGAGAGTTTCCCACTGACCTGGAGCTCACCAAGTAGACTAAGGTGGTAGACCAGTGAGCTCCAGGGGTGCAACTGTCTCTGCCGCTGCAGCTCTGAGAGTACAAGTGTGTGCCACCATGCCAGGGTTCTTTACATGGATTCTAGGGATCAGCCTCTGGTTGTTTTGATGGCAAGGTCATCACTTTACTGACCAGGCTCTATCCCCGGCCCTTTTCTTACTTAATGCTAAGTAGAGACACAGATTTTTTTATAGTAGAAATTTCAAGCTCAAAAAGATTTTAGCAATGCATAGAAATAATAGTAAAACCCCCACTAGACGTTGCCCCAAACCCATCAGGTCTATGAGTGGGAATTCAGTTACAGTGACATTCATCCCAAACATGTATCACTTTCTTCAAAATCAATTAAAGAAATGTAACAAATTTAGAAAGATTCCTATCTCTGCTAGTCACTACCTTAGTCTCTGAGCTAGACATTTCTAAGATATGAGAGACAACTTCCTCTGGAAAGGCAAGCACCTGCTTTGAGAGCTGACAAATGTCATTTTATGGGACCACTATCATGGAAGTCATTCCATGTTTCTAAACTGGATGGTTATCTGTTAATACCAACCTCGTAAGATATACCTCCCAAAGGATTGCTGTTAAGACAGAAATCACTCAGCATTGTATCTGAACACATTGGATACCATAAATGTTAGTATGAATTATGCATGCATTTTATTAGCCATTGATTTATTTATTTGAATATTGATTTTTGTGGGAACTGCATGTGTTTTGATCTAGTGTATGTGCTAGTGATACATCGCTGTGTTAAAACAGAAAAAGCTAATTTTCACTGCTAGGAGAAGAAGGAAAAATGCTCAGTTAAAACAGTAAAATGGACTGAGCAGTGGTCGTGCATGTCTTTAATCCCAGTACTCAGGAAGCAAAGTCAGGAGTCAGGAGTCTGTGAGTTTGGGGCCTGCCTCAGGTCTACAGAGCTCATTCTAAGACAATCAGAGCTATACAAAGAAACCCTGTCTTGAAAAAAACAAGTAAAATGGGAAATGGGTCTAGGTTATAACTTAGTAAAATGCCTGCATTACGAGCATAAAAATCTGAGTTCAATTTCCCAGACCCATGTAGGAAAAAACAAAAAACAAAAACAAAAACAAAAACCTGGATGTAGTGGTTTATGCTTTTAATTCTAGTGCTGGGGAGGCAGAGACAGATGGATTCCTGGGGTCCATTACCCACCCTTCCTATCGTTCTTGGCATGTCCCAGGCCAGGGAGAGACCCTCTCTCAAAAAACAAGGTGGGCCACACCTGAAGAATGAGAGGCAAGGTTGTCTTCTGGCCTCCACATGCATGTACACACATGTATATGTGCAACTGAATACATACACTTGGCCCTGCACACATGAATATAAAGATAACACACACAGATGCGTTAACCAATACAAATCGTAACTATGGAGGACTGTGTTAGGGAAGGGAGAGGAGTGCATTAAACATGGAACAGTTGGGGTTTAAATAAGGCAGTCAGTCAATGACACAACAAAAGACAACTGTGCATTGAGACATTGGGGTGGAGAGAGAAAGCTGGACGGGGGCATCTGAGAGCAAGCGGTCTAGCTCCAAGGAAGAGCATATGCAATAGCCCTTGGGTGGAGTTGGCTGGGCATTAGTGAAAAAAGAACCAAGGATTGTCGCGTCAGTCACAGAGGGGTCTAGAGGGGAGAAGGATCAGGAACAACCCTCAAAAACATAGCGAGTGTCGAGGAAGAATGAGGAGAACTGAGTGCAGAAATGGCAAAGCTTCATAGCTGACAGTTTTTAAAGAGGCCGTCCCAGCTGCCCTGTGAAAGCTGACTGTACAAGAGCAACAACTCCTAACAAGGGCTGGGGCAGGCATGTGGAAGGCTGAATAGCTCAGATACTGTCTACATCACACACACATTAGACTTCAGGTAGAAAGAAATGAGCAGCATTGTCAATAAAGAGTGGAAGTCTATGGCCTAAACCACTGTGTAAATGAAGTTACCTACCAGTGTCTGCAGGCAATCATGGTCAGAAGTTCCATGCCCTTCCATGACCTGCAGCTTCCCTGAGAATACAGTCAATTCTATATGGCTAAGCTACATGTATAATCTACTCAAATCCCCAGCAGGTTCCAAAGTAACCAATGGGCTTTTGTAGCCAGTGGTCCATAAATACTAAAATAGGAAAGAAGCTTACCCCTCATTGAAAATTCTCTGTGGCACCACACCATTAGACCTCAGCAGTCAGTACTGTGGTTAAGATTTGAAGACTTTTATTATTAAGAACTCAAGTATCAGATCTGTCTATATCCTCTAAAATTGCCTGTGACCTCTAGCATCCAATGCATGGGAAGTTATTATTAAAATGTTCTCCAGTTCTATAGAATTATAATTTCTAATGTGAAGCCTTAGGAATCTGTGACTTTAATGCACACTAAAATTTTAGAAGAACTATTCCAGAGCAAAAGGATAATGCCAAATGACTCAGGTAAGGCCACAATAGCTTACTCAAGGGTCACTATAATTGTACTCTATTATTGCTAAAGTTTTAGTTATTATTTTATTAATATTTAAGTATGCTAATTCATAGAATAAATCTCCATGAGGTCCTTTGCCTCACTATTAGAAAACTGGCCATTTAGAGAGTTTAATTTATGTAGAATTTTTCTCTGAATTGAAACATTCCTTTCCAGGAGGAATAAGGGAGGCTCCTTAAGACTCAAGAAATAAGCAACTCACAAGTCTCAGGAAGTTCCTAAATCTTACATGACAAACAATGTCCCCTCAAAATTATATAAGCAATACATAGGGCTGTGAAGAAGAGACACCTTGGATGTGTTGGACTGTCTACAAGTCATTCAGGGAGTTTCAGTGATACAAATTTTGTGAATTATTACTTATGCTGGGGTAGTCTTTTCAGTGGGACAAGCTGCCTTTGAGTTACCCATGCTCCTGTAAATAATCTCTCACGCAAGCACCTATAAGCAACCCCAATAAACTCACTGGATCACCAAACTAGGCTTCAGTGGAATCATTCATTTGATCAGGCCTCGGTGTCCTGTTGTGGGCAAGCTGACATTTGTTCATATCTCCTCCAGAAAACACACAGCATTCTACTTTGTCCCCTAATAAAGAGGGAAAACATATACAGGCCAAATGAGAAGATTACATGTGTCAATGCAACACATTTATTAACAGATTAGAAACAATAACCTGTTTAACATTATCATTTTCTTTTGTGAAAAAATCACCCACAAGGAAACATGTTGTGCGTGTCATTTTTTAATCTTTAGTTAAGTAAAATATGTAGTTTTATTAGTAGCAAAGTAACCAAAACTTCTGACTATCAAATCAAAAGTATTTATATTCTTTTCTTTTTAAAAAACATCAGAATTAACGACTAACTTTTGTAAAGTGAGAACTCTTGATAAAGAAACAGAAAGTAATTATTACTTAAATAAAAGAAAATTAGAGGGACTATATTTATTTCTGTTGCACAGATCATCTTGTTAATCATCCTACCTGCCTTCCACCACACTCACTCAGTGTTTGAATTAGAAAAATCTGTCTGTTCCCAAGCTTTTGTCAGCTCTGCAAACAATCCAGAGAGTTTTCATAAAGTTCTGAGCTTAATGAAGATTCTTTTATTAAGGTTATATGTAACATTTTGGGCACAGTGTACCTGCAACCTCTGCCTCTGGAGTTTGATCAAACAATAGTTAAGTTAAATTCCTTCCCGTGTGTCTAGTGGGCTCTACCTCCATTGTTCACTGAGGAATACTTTTACAATTTGTGTTTAAGTGACACCACTTACAGTTGAAGCTCTGAGGTCCACAACAACAAACGTGATCTCTCTTAAAGTATATAATTCATTTTAGCAAAATGAGATATGCCATAATGGATACCTATGTTTGGTCTCGTTTAGAATGGTATTACTAATTGTATCTTATCATTAAGTCACTCATTCAATATTCAATTCTATAACCTTATTATTCTACCTATTCTCAGTAATCTTGCCATGTCCGAAACATTTTGAGAGAGACTAGGAATGCCATATAGAATTTAACTCTTGACAATACACAACTCTGTGAGGACCCACCCAGTTGACAACTGAAGTTATGATATGTTTTGATCCATTAATAATGCTAGAGACCATGGTTCAGAGTGTGGAAGCCAACCCATACTTCACAGTTGTTCTCACATTCTTCTGCCCTCTTGCTGGGAAGTACACTTAAGGCATCAGTGCAGAGCTGAGCGACAGCTTTGGTGAGGGCTTCCCACTTGTCATAAACATCTACCGATAGAAGTGAGTCCAGAAGATTCCTATGTAGAGATGGAACTGAAAAGTCATGCACAGACAATGAATCACTGAGTCCAGAATGATGGTGTGGTCTGGAAGAGCACGGGGTGCTGGGAATACCAGCTTTAGAGCAGAAACACAGCACCTCCTTCTCTAGTGTACTTTGAATTCAGAATACACCAACACTGGTCTACACATTAAAGGCTTGGTATCCAGATTGATGCTAACTGTCCATGAGATGTAGCAGGAGCTCTGGAACTGGGGCAGTGACCCTTCTTTTCTCTGTTTATCTTTTTTTCTCTTCAGTGGTGAGGTGAGATGCTTACCTTGCCATGCATTCCTTGTCATGATGTGCAACCTTGTCTGAGCCCAAAACAAGAGGTCTAACAGTTCTTAGACTGGAAAATCCAAGTGAGTCAAGTAAACTTTGTCTTTCTAATTTGACTTCTTTGAGTGCTCATTATAGTGGTATATGGTGGACTAACACACTCCTCAACAATTACTTGTAGTTCTTGAAAAAATAAAATGAGATCTACAATCAAGGATATTGATACATGAAACAAAAAGAAGGGTTCTGTGAAAAATTAGCACTCATGGGGCTGAGAACTAGGAATGGCAATTGGTTCACATTGCAAGTGAGTGAAGATGATCAGTCTGTGACCCTCATGGGATTCCTTGAGGACAGACCCCAGTCATTCTCTGGCCACCTCTTAAGAGATAAGCATCCAGGGACCAATCAGTCAGCTTTATGCCTGGAACAGAACATTGAGTAAGTGATCAGTTTCTCCCAAACCAAATACTGATATAGGTTTACTCCACATACCAAGTGATCACATGAGGTGTTGTACTACTTGTCTCCTTGTTGTGAAAAGGTATCTGATAAAAGCAACTTTTAAAAGGAGGGATTTGGGCTGAAGAGATGGCTTTGTGGTCAAGGGCTGTTTTCGTGGATTTGGACCCCATCTTCCAGTGACTGAGAGGTGTCGGTGGTGGTGGCAACAACAGCAGCTTATGTGCATTTCCACTGTTGCTCTGGTCCTTACAAGTCAAGTGGAGTTGAGTAGTGATGGGCTCCCCCGTAAAAGGTCCCAACCACCCCGTTCCCTCTCTGTCTTTCTCCTTTGTTCTGTCTCTTGGTTGTCTTGTTTGTTCTCTCTGTCTTCAGGTCTCTCAGTCTGTCTGTCTGACTGGTGGTCAGATGTCCCCTGCCTTCCCCTATAAATGTCGTGCATTAGATCTGTAGTATGTGGCATGATCTCTCATTGGCTCACCTTGGCTAGGTCCATCAAAGGCACCCTGTTTGCAGTTTCATCATTACAGCTGTGCTTGCACAGGACCACAGTTCAGTTCCTCAATCCCACATCAGGCAGTTCACAGCCTTCAGTAACTCCAGTTCTTAGGGATTCAATGCCCTCTTCTTACTTTGATGGGAATCAATATACATGAGATCACACACACACACACACACACACACACACACACACACACACACTGTGGTGAGCACATACCCCAGTTACGGGGGAGGAATAATCACTCTTGATTAAGACTTGGTATAACACTCATTTATTCACACAATAAGATTACAAGCAATATTTATCCCGGGAATACCTCTCCAGGTTTACAGGTCCGGACTCACCATGTCTGTTCCTCTGGATCTCGCATCAGCCTTCCTGTGGTCAGCCACGTCTGTGCTGAGGACAGGATCTCACGTCTCTGGCGGAGGAGAGTCGTCTCACGCAAGGGCCTGACGAGCTCTGTTGGTTGTGTCCAAGGCTTCATCTTTTATACCCCTTTCTGGCTAGGTTTCTAGTCTTATGTCTACTGCCACACATAGCTTATCATTACTTCCATTTGTGGTTTATTTACGTCATTCTATTGCTTATTGAAAGACCCAGACACAGTTCCCCCAGAAACCCAAAAGAGCTGAGGGAAGAGATATCTTAAAAGTGAGTCAGTTCCCCCTTCCTGGAGAGGGTGAAGTCAGGTGTTTTCAAAAGAACAAAGGATGTCTGGTGGTAACTGATTAATTCCGAGATGCCCCTCTCCGTAGATAACATGACCAGACCCCAGAGATGAGTTATAAAACTCCTGACAGGGCAAACAGATAAGCTAAAATAAGACAAAGTCCAGGCCCAGGATAAACTGGACCAATCAAGGATGGACCCGTACTAACCCCCTCCCCTCTAAGAAATTTTATGGGTTTTGCCTATAAAAACTAACTTCCCCAAGAAAGAGTAACTCCTCCTTGCCTCACTGCGCTGAGGCCAGTGAATGCTTGATGTGAATGCTTGAGATGAGTTGCCTGTGGCGCAACTTGTAACAAAGATAAACCTTGCTTTTGCATTCTGGTATGCTCATCCTTGGTGGTCTCTCTGGGGGTCATGATCTGGGCACAACACTTACCACTCCTGACCAGGGTTGTTTATCCTAGGTCTTACATGTTCCTTATGCATACCCACACAAATAAAACTCCACAAAATCAGAAACCATGATATACAAAAAAAAAAAAAAAGACTAATAAGACAAAAAAAAAATGCCCAAACAAATCAAAATGAGACTAAATGTCCACAAAAATAACATTGAGTTTTGGGAGTTTTTTTTGTTTGTTTTTTTATTGGTTGTCTACTATTGGGCGGGGGATCTACCCTGAAGTATAATTAATGTATTCAGTGAGACTCCATTAAAGAAAACAAGGTTTTCTTTTGCAAGCGGGTGTCTCAGCCATTATCAGTGAAGCTTCTTGTAGGAGATGGGACTTAACACAGAGACTCACAACTGCACAATGTGCAGACAGAGAGAGATGTGGGAGTACTCCATCCTAAATGGGATGATGTCTTTATCAAACCCCTCAGAATCTGTGTAGAAGAGGAGGCAGAAAGACTGTTAGAGCCAGAAAGGATGGATGACTCCAAAGAAACAGTGTCTCCCATGTGAAGGCAAAATAGACTCCATCTTAGGGTAGGGCCACCATCTTCGACCACCTGCTATACTCAATTCCAGGAAGACCTCAGGAATGTGCCAGTGACAGCTCACACAGATACAGGGTGTTATGCTCCTGCAGACATTCTGTCTGTGGTTTATGGCCCTTGAAGATATCTAGATAATCCTGCTGAGCAGCCCAGATAATCCTGCTCAACAAGCTGTGGTTCCCCAGCAAAAAGTCCAACCCAATAGTTTCAAATGTGGTTTCAAGCCAGAAGTCTAGACCAATAGTTTCAAAAAAATCACCTTGCCCCATATCCCTTCTAACCAATCCCAAGTTGCCAAAGCATGTAATTCCCAGCCTGCAGTTTTTCCCTAAAAATACTCTCTACCCCTGGGCCTGCTGCTGCAGCTACATTTCCCCCCATCTGCCTGGCAGTGGCCCAGGTTGAACCTGACAATTAAAGGACCCTTATGTGCTTGCATCGGAAACCGGCTCCTTGGTGGTCTCTGGGGGTTTCTCAAAATGGGTGCAACATTCCAGACACAACGGTATTGATGTACATGTGAACTCAGAGACTGTGACAGTGTGCACAGGTCCAAGCCAGAAGTGGCCCCAGTGCTGAGGAAAGAGAAGTAAACTCAGGATCCCACCCCTAATCAGGAAAACAAATCTTTCTTAAGGGATTTTTGGGGGGGCTCATAGTGTGAGAGTGCACTTTAAGCTGTCAGATTACATATTTAGTTAATCAGGAAGCAGAGAGAGATTGCTCCCATTTGTGTTCAGTCTAGGACTCCTACCTAGCATGGTGCTGCCAATACTCAGTGAGGCATCAGCAATAAGAGCAGGGTGTTTTAGCCACCTGGGCTAAGACATAGAGCTAGCTTCTGGAAATTCTCCCTGTCCAGTGAATGGGTAACACAGTAGCCTAAACATCTGTGGAATTCTCAACAATTTGCTGTGGGGCTAGTTTTTTGTTTGCTTGTTGGTTTGTTGTTGTTCTTTTGTTCTGTTTTCATCAAAGCAAATGACCAAATAGGTCTTTTCCTGTCATGCCACCTTTGCTTGCTTGTTTTCAGGGAATTTTATTACATCAGTGAATAGTGACCATCCACGAATTCTGTTAGGCAGGCAAACATGATTTGACAGTAAGATCTTTTCATTGTCCTTTTCTTCAACTTCGATGTCCCCATCTCAGGACAGCATAGGGAAGTGCTATGGGGTTTATCCTGAGCTTCCTAAAATCCCACTGCTTTTCTGGTCAGAGAGTGGAGACTAACAGAGCAACATCAAGATTAACATGTAAAGGAAGCCATTTGGAAAAGAAAGACCAGAAGCCCCTCCCACCAGGGTTTCTTGTCACAAGAAAAACATGGCAGCATACAGCTGTGGCTGGAGGCTATGCAAATGTCCCATGTAGAGTCCTGCTTCTCTGCCTGGAGCTTTTAAGGGCATGCTTTTCCCTCCCCACTCACTACTCCTGTTCTCAGGGGTACTTTCCTTTTCTCCATACACTCTCTCTAATCCTGTGCCGTTGGTAGAACTCCTGGCCCAGGGACATAAGAACTTAGGTATTTCAGGAGATGCCATCGGACATTTGGCAGGGGCTTTAGGACTCAGGACCACACCTATAAGATTCTCATTGTCAACTCAGGCACCTTAGTCACTGTCCGGTCTCTTTCAAAAAGTTTCTCATTTCCTCTGCAACAGACATGGATTTCTGGGTAAGTTAATTGTAAGGAAATGCAGATGCTTGAACTAGCTCCCTTTCAGGAGTGAGTCATTCATAACTCATTTCATGCTCCAGTGGAGCTGCATGTCAAGGAAAAGCAGCTCCTAACAGCTAATGGAGAAATCCTATTGGAGAAAAGGACTTTGTCTGTGAAGTGAGGAAGGACCTATGCGCCTAACTGTGTCAACTGTAAGAAACATTAAGTATGAGTTCAAATACTATAAAAATTGTGTTTATGACAAGGAATTCAAATCTTTTTTCTTCCCCACCTTGTACAATTGTTATGCAAATGTTTTAAGTCCCTTCCCCCAAAGTCAGTCAGTAAAACCTTTGTTTACACAGAAGACCTTCGGCATTCTCACACTCAGATTAAAGTACCTGAACCCTTGTCCCCTTCATTTCTAGTAAACTAATTATTTTAAAACTATCCAATCAAATAAGACTGTGAGGTCAGACCCCAGCCCATGGGGAAAGACACAACTATATGGGTTAGAATAAAAACCAAGTGTTAGGGTTTTGTGGAGTGACAAGGAAAGCTGCAAACATCACACCATGGCGCAGAGCCTAAGGCAAGAGATTTATTGGGGTGATTGAGGTGGAAGGTGTAAGGGTTTGGTCTTTAATTACGTCATCAGCCTTCGCAGGTGTCCCAGCCTAAAAAGCGGGTGGGCGCTCTGTTCCCTCTCTTCCCTTCCTTTCCACTCCTCTCTCCCGGCGGGCCCCCTGTCTCTCTCCCTCCCCCCTCTGTCTCTCTGTCTCTCTGTCTCTCTCTTTCTCTCCCTCTCTCTCTCCTTCTCTCTCTCTCTCTCTCCCTCTCAATAAAGCTCAAAAAGTTAACCCTGGCTGCGATTCTTTTAATTAGCACTCTCCTCCGCCAGCATGGCCGCTGCAGGCAGCGACCAGCCAGGGAGGCAGCGCCTTACCTTATCCAGCGCCGTGAAAGAATATAACTAACAAATGGTGCCGTGACTCAGATACACCACCGAACACTGAGGACCTGCTGACTGCTGCCACTTGCTTCTCCCCCATCCAGCGAGACAGCGAGACCGCGAGTGCGCGCATGTCTCTCGCCGCCCCCGCTGGACCCCCCACCGCTACTGCCATGATTCTTCACCACACCGCTTTCTCCGATTGGTGAGTCCCCCCCCACATTTCGGCCGTTGAGCGTCCGGCGTCCTTCTCCCATGTCTGCAGCCTGAGATATTTCTCGCATTGGGACCACCTGGGGTGCATCCTGGGGCTACGTGAGACGACGCGTCTATCTTCTTGACGAAGCAGCAAACGCCGTCTGGTTTCCCAGGGATTCCTCTCCTCACGTAGCCGGGGCCTCCGCTTTTCTGGCTGATGAGCTAAAAAGCGGCCTGTGCCAGGATCCGCCCATGGTTTTTGGGGACGCCTGAGGCCTTGGCTCCGGATCACTTTTTTTTTATTTTTATTTTTTATTTTTTCTCTCGGCTGCAGCCATGGGACAAGGGGCGGATACATTGGTGGATAGGGGCAGGCACTAGTAAACCTGGCAGAAAAACAGCGTCTCGGGGACTTCTGCCAGCTAACGGGCACATAAGAGTTACTTTATCTCCAAGTTCTCCAAGCTTTCTGCTAAAGTTCTAAACACTTCTCCTTCCCCACATGGAACCTTTTCCGTCTGACTTCCTCCGGCAGTGGGCGGGCTCAAATGGGCGGGCTTGGGCGGCTTCTACGACTCGCCCCTACTAACCTTAACTCCACCCACTCATTCTCAAACTGCCTTGTGAAGCACAGACGGGTCTGGAAGCGGCTAATTTCCATACAAATAAGTTTACTGTAGTCAGGATGGCTCTTAAGCCAAAAATCAGCTTATAGCCTCAGACAAGTCTTCCCGAAAGTATCGGTTTATAATCTGCCTACTGACAGATCTTCCAAAAGCTGTCCTTAAGCCACCAATCATCAGGAAAAAAAAATTCAGGACACGGAGTAAAATTCGTCTCTTGTTCCCCAGACCTACCCGACTAAAACTTAAGCATCTGGAGAGCAAGGCTCCTGACCCCACAGGCAAAAGAGTCATCTGTGGCATTTAAGGTGTGCCAGGGAAGGGATAAAAGCCCGAAAACAAAATTGTCAAGTACTGGCACTCCCAAAAGCTGTTGGGTCCCTGTTTTAAGTGAGGAAAAGGCCACAGGCTAGCGAATGCCCTGCCAGGCCATCAACAGCCTTGTTAAAGGTGCCGCCTAGAAAGACAAAGCCTCAGCTGACTGCCCCCAGGCACCAAGATGCATGGGTACATGAAGCTAAGACCTCCAGCATCCTAGGCTTGGCTACAGACATGGCAGGGAACCCAGAACGCAGCAGGGAAGCAATCCGTTTCTTTCTTTCTGGACACCAGAGCCACTGACTCAGTCCTGGGAGTTTTGGGATGCCATCTCTTCTTTATTGTCGGGTACAGAGGACAGCCTTACCACCTCACCAGATTTAATTGCATTTTCAGAGTTACTTAATAAAAAAGATTTCCTTCACTCCAGATCCACTGCCTGTGTTTCTCACGTGCATACAGACAGGGCCCTGATCTTTGCCTTGTCCCTAATTCCAAAAATAAATAAATAAATAAATAAATAAATAAATAAATAAATAAATAAATAAATTCTCATGCACCACAAGCTTTTCTCTTCCCAGTTCCCTGTTCTAACTCACTGTTCAGCTAATGAATGGTTCAGGCCCACCACAGAGCCGGAGTCCAGAGATCATCAAGTAAGAAACTGTAACAGCTAAAAGGTATTTATACCCCCAGACCCAAAAGCGTCTGGGCACTACGAAAGACTTTAACGTAAACATCTATTACTATGTGATGCTTTTAGCGATTGATCACCTGTCTCTAAACTGGTAAAGGAAACAGGTGCTTTAAAATAATCTGTCTCTGATAAAGCTTAACATGTTTCAAAATCCATAGGGACAGGCCGAATTTACCTCAGATAAATGTCAACATAAATAATAATGATTCTTTTATCTCTCAAGTTTTTTCTGTGTCACCAGCATCTTGTCAAACAGAAAGTTCCCAGCCACAGTCAAGAGGGATACATGTCTCCAGAACAACGGATGACAGACAGCATCCCAAACTCCCCTTCTCCATTCCCGCAGAGCCAACCGATGTCCAATTGTCAGCTGGAAGCAGTTTTTGTGAGGAACGATGCCTCTAGTCCCGTCTACCTTTTTTTTTTTATAATAAGAGAAAGTCTGGGATGTAAGGGTTTGGTCTTTAATTACGTCATCAGCCTTTGCCGGTGTCCCAGCCTAAAAAGCGGATGGGCGCTCTATTCCCTCTCTTCCCTTCCTTTCCACTCCTCTCTCCCGGCGGGCCCCCTGTCTCTCTCCCTCCCCCCTCTGTCTCTCTGTCTCTTTCTCTCCCTCTCTCTCTCCTTCTCTCCCTCTCTCTCTCCTTCTCTCTCTCTCTCTCCCCCTCTCAATAAAGCTCAAAAAGGTAACCATGGCTGCGATTCTTTTAATTAGCACTCTCCTCCACCGCCGGCATGGCCGCTGCAGGCGGCGACTAGCCAGGGAGGCAGCGCTGTAGCTTATCCAGTGCCGTGAAAGAATATAACTAACAGAAGGATACCCCATCCACAAGTGGGGGTGGGATAGGAGAGAGAAAGAGAAAGCTTGGCTGTGATGGTGTGGACTAAGGTTACTGACTCATGGCTACAGTGGAAAGTGTGGCTTTGGGGGGCTGGTGATGATGTGGCTGCTGGGCTGAGTAGCTGAAGGTTGGCTGGAATGCTGGCAGTTCAGCCTCTGGACCAAAAGTAAAGTTTTGTCTTGTCTTGACACTTCAAGTGGAAGGGTGGTCTTGTTGTTTATTGAAAAAAAGAAATAAAAAGGAAAGGAAAGGACATGAGTGCTCCTAAGTATGGTGATGGAGAAAGTTTATTGTAACTACATGGGAAAGCATAGTCAAAGGCAGGGACATCTGAGAGAGTCCAGAGTGGACATGACCAGGCTGAGCTGGGCCATGTGGGAGGGATGAGAGGAAGAGAGAAGGGAGAGGGGGAACCAGATGCAGTAGCCAGGAGGTCAAAGGACTAAAAGAGAATGGTGGGTGACCAAAATGTATGGATTATATAGGGAAAAGCCTCTGGGGGAAGGGCAGCCCAGTCCCTGGGCTGGAGAGTTCAGGGTAGAAGGGGAGTATGCCAGTCATACCCTGTAACAGGCAGGGACTGAGGGATGCTGGGAAAACAGGCAGTTAGGTTCAGCTTTGATACATTAAATAGGCACCTTAGTGTTTGTCAAGGGTTTCACACATAACATTTATGACCCCGAATTAATTTCTAACACAATGAACACAAGGTGTGAGTGTGGGGGGGGTGTATACATGTGATACATATACTTGAGTGTATGATGCACATCTCCTTGAGGTCACGTTCAGAGGCCAGAGCTATTGCTGTCTCCCACCATTGCTCTACTCCTTGTTTCCTTGAGACACAGCATCTCACTGAGCCAGTAGTTCACTGTTTCAGCCAGAAGAAAGCTCCCTATGTGTGGGCTCTCTGCCTCCCAATGCATCCAGGATTACATGCTCCGCTTTACCTTGGGCTCTGAGGTCCAAATGCAGGACTTTGTGCTTTCAGATCCATAGCTCTCATCCACCAAGCTACGCCCTCAGCCTAGACCGCTATTGCTTAACTGTTCCGTTTTTGACCAGATGCTCACAGCAGGATAACACTGAATGGAGGTAGAAAGGGAGAGAGAGATGGAATAAAGGAAAGGCGAGACACAGACAGATAGGGAGCGTGGAGACAGAGTGAGACAGAAACAGGGAAAGAGAAATTTGAGTTTTCGAGAGGGAATGGAGATGGGACAGCTTGAGAAGAACAGAGCAAAGCCAAGAGAGATGGAGAAAGAGAAAGAGACACAGAGACGGACACAAAGACAGAGACAGAGAGATCCGGGCCCTAAAAGTCAGAGTCACCTCCACAATTGCTCTGGCTGTGTCCTCTGAGCTTTCCATAACTAACTTCACAAAGTCAAGTGCTGTACAAGGTAGAAATTAGCAACTTCAGCAGCGCAGGGACACTCGGTGAAGCACAGAGTGTGGAATTGTCACAGAAATAATGACCTCCAAGTTCCCGTCTCTGTCACTCTAATCGTCCAAACCTACCCGAGAAATGCTAATCAAGCCCAGAGCACCCGGTTCAGTTTCTTTCTTAAGTAAGCAAATTAGTTACCCATACAATATCAAATTTCATGTTTATTATCCCTAAAATGCTTTGCTTCCCCCCACTCCGGAATAGAAGTTTCTGAAATTAAACAGGAAGACATAAAGTTATTATCAGATTTGCTGTAAATGGATGTCTTACTATGGTATATATTTCACCATTTATAAATGCACTTGGCCACACACACCATAGTTCCTGCAACAGCAGATTCAGTGTTGATTCTCAAAATAGAGGCGTTCCTGTAAGTTTTATTATTTGTCATTATCTAGTGTAATTTCCCCCTTCTCAATGTTCAGTCACTTGCTAGAAAAGGGAAGTGACTGAATTCTTTATCCGTTTGCTAATTTAAGCTTGAGGGTGAATGTGTGCTAGATATGCAGCATGGGATTTGAGTTAAACTCAGGAAGGATCAGTACCACGTCTCCATGTCTCTGCAGCTAAACCAGGGTCTAATTCTTAGGCTTTCACTGAGAACACTGGTGATTAAGAGAAACCACAGGTAGTGAAGAGCAGAGAGGAGACTGTGCTCCCTGCAATACAGGCTGAGGATGGAGGTGCACTTTCCCATATAAGAGTGCATTCCAATAGAAGGTTGGGCTGAGAAAGACTGGAGTTTCCATAGGGCTGGGCTGTGTACCCAGAGGTTGTGGGCAATCCCTCATGCCAGGTAAGGACACGGAACCATTGTTCCTGAGTTCATGCTTAGTGTCCCTGTTCTACGACAGCTTTTCAGCTGGGAGTAAGTCATAAACCATTGCCATTTTGCAGTTGGGATTTCTTGGTCTGGTACCCATAGCAACTGACTGACCAGAAGTACACAGGTTCATAGTAATGACGAGGAAGGCATCCACCTTTCCCAGTGGAAGGAATTGGGGGAAAGTCTCAGGATCGTCGCCTGGAATTCCAGCCCTGACTCCTTCCGGCCCTCCCTGACTGCAAATGATCTTGGGAGATGCCAGGGGGTGTAGGAAGCGAGATGCTAAAGGAAAGGGAAACTCCTCTGTGCAGCTTCCATGATATTATGACACATGGTGGGGCAGACTTTGCAGCACTGTGCTGTTTTGGAGTCTCTCATGCTCCTGTGAGTAAGCCCTCATCCATGCTCTCTAAGTAAGCCCAAGAAATGCAGTGGTTTACCAAGCTGGACTTTGCTGGAATCATTACTTTGGATTGTGTCTAGTGCCCTATAAATAAACAAATTTATTTACATATCCTCAGGAAAAGTTAATGCAACAATCCATTACTCAATAATGCCAGTAAAAGTGAGTTGTAAATTTCTACTGCATGTCTGTGAAGGTCCCATACTTCTCCTTCTGAGGTCATTCTTCCTGGAGAAAGTGGAATAATTAGCCTTCAAAAGAATACATCCAAGTTTGCCATCCTGGAGAGTACAGCAAATACCTAGAAAATTTATTTCCATAAATGTTGTATCTGTCATATGTAACAGGGTTATTGGACAGAATACTGCAAGATGATAACATTGAGTTGTTTACATTCATTTGTTAGTGTTTTTAACATTTATCTGCTATATTTTTTTCTTTAGTAATGTTAACATTATTTTAACTTAAAATTACAATTGCTTAGAAAGGAGATGACATGAAATTATCCTTTAAAATTATCTTTTTGAAGAGACAGAGCTGTTGTGTAATATTTTGTTCATGTTCTGACAAATAAAGCTTGCCTGGAAATCAGAGGGTGGAGCTAGCCACTAGTTAACCATAGAGGTCTGGAGGTCTGGAGGTCTGTACAGACAGGAGACAGGAAGGGCAGAGAGAGGATCTCCACCCTTTTGATCAGAGGATTCTGAGAGGTAAGATGTCTCTGTGGCTGCTCCTCTGCTTCTCTGATCTTTCAGCTTTTACCCTGATATCTGAGTCCTGGTTTTTATTGATAAGACTAATTAGGATCATGCTTCACAGAGCCTCTTGACTAGAGGGGCCATGATGGGTTAGGAGCAGTGAGGAGATGGGCAGCTTAATGAGGCCTGTCTGGAACAAAGAGCCTTCCTTTCAGATCCAGGGGGGCTGCACCAGGGGACAGAACCACTATGCACAGCAGGATTGGGGGGGGGGGGGGGGGGGGGGGGGGTGAGAGACACAACATGACAAGCTATCAGTTAACCACAACAGAGGAGGTTTCTGACTCTAGGTTTCCAGAGAGGTGTGTAGGCTTCATAAAATGTGATATACATAAATGCCAAGGGGCATGGAGGCAGCCCTAGGTAGGACCATAAACTCACTCCACAGCTGCAGTGAGGAGGAGCTGTAAGACTGAAGCATAGCACACTTTCTTCAACTCCATCCCAGAGGAGGGGGAGGTAGAGGAAGAGAGAGAGAGAGAGAAAACGCGCACTGGTTTCTAAGAGAGGAGACAGGCAGCTAGAGGATCTATAAATCAAAAACATCACAACTCTTCAATATAAACTTCATCTGCAGTCAAATAGCTGCTTCAGTGCATTTAGGAAATGTTCTGAGTTCCTAGGTGTTAGAATTTAGGAAATGGTGGCACATGCCTTAGCTGTTGTCCCTGAGAGACAGAATCTCCTAGTTTCCACATATCACTCACAGAAACACCAGCACTGTAATAACTGCCAAACTTCAGCGCTCTAACAAGCCCAAACATGGCACCAGCAGGCCCCGCCCCCCACCCTTTCTTACACCACTGGACTCCCTTCCTGGCCACTTCCTCATATCTGAGGCTGACCACCAAAGTTGAGCTATCAAAATTCCTTATTTGGCTACACTGACCCACATAACCAATCAGGACTTAGCAACTAATCCTAGATGGGATTTTCTTTCTACCAAAAAACCACTCCTGCAGAACCACCTGCCATTGTTTCTGCCTCATTCAGACTCAACCACCCTGTCTCCATTTTGCTTAATAAAGGATCTCTTTGTGCTGGAAATTGCTGTTTGGGCATGGTCTGTGCCTAATTAAGGATCTGGAGTGGACCACTCCACAGTGCAGGGGTCCCTTCATTTTGGTGTCTTAACTCAGATTACCACTGATTTATTTCACACATTTACACTTCGCGATACTTCTGATCTTCTCATCCAACAACTGCTGCTTGGTAAATCCTGACCCCTAGCCATCCCAAACATGCCCCAGGTTAACAGGTGATGGCGACTGAGTATCTGGCATCCCCACTATGTCCTGTGGGATTGGGATGGTTGCACCCTCACTACAACCTTCCCTGCTTTCTATGGACTCCCTCAAATGGCTTGTAGGCACGTTCGGTTCAGATGGGCATGGTTGGTGGTTTTCCTTTCATTTTTCGTGGCCATTCCACTAAAACCTGGTGTCCATTATTAACTGTCTGAAAATTCTGTCGACAGCTCCCCAGATTTCTTCTCAGACTATTGTGTCCCTCTCTTAGTGACAGAGCGTGGGTGATAATGTTAACATTCAGACATCTGTACTGGCCTGCCCTTAGTGTCCTGACAGGATATACCTCAGCTGCAGCCACATGGAGCATCTCCTGCTATATTTCCTTATAAAAGGTGGACCTTGCCCACCTCCTGTCTCCTTTCTCTCTCCCTTCCTTGTTCCCAGGGACAGGTCCCTGCCCCCTTCTCTGCCCTTTCTCTCTCCCCTTCCCCTCAATAAACCTCCTATGTGGACCCTGTGATAAGGTGTGACTCCTTCCCACCGTTTTTAAAACACAACAGATGACCCCTCTCTCTATCAGCCACTGGGGACTCTCAGTGACTCCCTTGGCTCTCAACCTTGGCTTCCCAACTGCCTTTAGTGCTGGGATCCACTCCCTTCATCCTGACTGATGTGCCTTTGGGACATCAATGCCTCAAATGGCTACACCCACTGCAGACCTCAAAGCCCCTAAGCATGTGCACTTAATTCAGTAATTCAAGCTTGGCCTCAATAACTCCTAGACAACTAGTCAAAATGGCCTCCTGAATGTCCTCTTAATCTAAACAAGCACATGGGGAAAATGGAAATATCCCCTGTATTACTGCCTTCTCTGCTTTCCACTCTAATCTTTGGGTGCTGCTTGTTTGCCTTCCCATGTCCTCCTCACCCTTAAGTCTTCTGCCTCACCTCCCAGTCCTTCTGTTCCTAAAATTGAAAGTCCATCCTTTGATCCTGCCAGTGAACCTCCTCCAGCTTCCCCTCCCCCTCCCCTAGTCAGTGGCCTTCCCCTCACCCTCCCGAATCTACCACCTGCCTGTATTTCACCAGTGCTGGACCAGTTCACCTTGGAACCCTCCCTCCACCTCCCCTACTCAATTAAGTTTACCCCAAATATAGGATTGCCCAGTAAGCCCCCCTCTTTTCAGCTCTCCCCATACTCACTCCCATGACAAACTGCCCCCGGCCTCTGCCCCAATCCTACCCCTTATGTACCCCTTATGTACTAAATGGGTGACCCCACTCAGTTTATGTCCCTTTCTCTCTTGGTGAACTTTCCCAGATTGAAAAACATCAGGGATCCTGTATCTCAGACCTGTAGCTGGAAGTTTTCCTGGGTCCCACCTGGTCCACAGCCGCTCAGACCCAAGTAAACACAAAGAGGCTTATATTAATTAAAACTGCTTAGTATTAGCTCAGGCTAACTACTGACTAGCTCTTACTCTTAAACTCAGCTCATTTCTGTTCATCTATATGTTGCCACATGTTTTGAGGCTTTACCTTTGTGTTATTACATGCTGCTTCCTGGACAGTGGGCTGGCATCTCCTGACTCAGCCTTTCTCTTCCCAGAATTCTCCTTGTCTGCTTATCTTGCCTATGCTTTCTGCCTGGCTACTGGCCAATCAGCATTTTATTAAGCCAGTGTACAAAAGCATTATCCCACAGCACAGACTTTACCACATTCATCAAACAATTCCAATACCTAACCCAGTCCTATGACCTTAAACTTCCATGAGCTCTGTATGGTCCTCTCTAATAAGCTCTTCCCCCAGGAACACAGATGCTTTTGGGGAAAGACCCATGATTGTGCAGATCAAGTACACCAGACAACAGGCCCATTCTGCAGGAGACTCAGCAGTCTCTAACATAGACCCTCATTGGGATTACAGTGAGAGTGAGGATTGTCAGGCCATTTCATTACTTGTCTCCTCTCTGACCCGAGGGGAGTGACCCTTAAACCAATTAAATTTCAAATGGTCCAAGAGGTACCTCAAGACACATCTGAAAACCTCTCTCAATTTCTCCAACTCCTCACACAGACCTTGCTTCAACAAACAAAGCTAGATACCAAATGGCCAACAACTTCCTGTGAGCTACTTTTTGCCCAATGCTACTCAGACATAAGGGCCAGGCTCAAACAACTGGACCAATACCTACTTACACTCCAAGCCAAGGTCCTGGCCCTAGCATTTATAGCATTCCATAACCATGATGAATGCAACCAAAAACACAAATACCAACTCTTGGCTAAGATGCTCCAACAGTGCCAGGACACAATTTCCAGTGCCAGGACACCACCAAAGAAGGGGATGTCAGGTCAGAAGGAGCTGCCATGTCCTTACTTAAGATGTGGGAAGGAAGGTCACTGGGCCTATGCCTGACCAAATCCTCACAGGCCTGCCTGTCCTTGCCCTATGCATCAACAAGAGGGTCACTGTACTTTGGAATGCCCCCAGGGCACAACCTCCCTGGGGTCATCCAGCCTTCTTGCACCCTCCTTGAACCTACCTACTAAACCTAACAACTGAGGACTGATGGCACCCAGGTTCTGCTATTGACCTGACTAGACCCATATAGGTCACTCTCCAGGATCCTAGGGTCTCACTTTTGCTTGCCTCATCACATTCCTCCTGGGACTGATGGCACCCAGGCTCTGCTATTGACCCGACTAGACCCAAACAGATCACTCTCTAGGATCTAGGGTCTCACCTCTGCATGCCTCACCACATTCCTCCTGGGGACTGGGGCCACTTTTTCAGTCCTGAAGGAATTCTGGGGTCCCAATCATCCCTCTCCCTCCTCCATAGTCAGAGTCCACAGCTAGTTTTCCAGATTCCTCCCTTGCTTCTTCAAAGGCTTTTCCTTTTCCAACTTGTTTCTTCTTATGCCCTCGTGCCCTATTCCCATATTAGGGAGAGATATCCTCTCCAAAATTAGCATGGATTTTGCCTTATACATACTGTGGCAACAGCTCCCAAGACACCTTGGTGTCCCTCCTCCTCGTGTCTTCAGCCTCCATTTGTACTCTCTTTCTGTCCAGAATCCCCAAACCTCTTGTCCTCTGTCCCGTTCCTTAGTCAATCCTACTGTGTGGGATACCACCTCTCCTTCCCTTGGTACACATCATAAACCCTTTTCTGTTACACTTAAAGACCCTCTGACTACATCTCCAACCCCCAATACCTACTACACTTAATCAGCCTCAGGGGCCTCAAACCAATCATCTCTTTCATTCAAATGGTTTCTACCCCTCACCTCTTCACCCTACAATACACCCTTATTGTCAGTCAAAAAATCTCAAGGAAACATTTCACTTGGTCCAGGACCTTTGCTCCATTAATGTTGCTATTGTCCCTCTACAGCCTGTGGTTCCCCAACACTTTTATTATCCTCTCCATATCTTAAAGACTCTTTTTTCTCAATATCCCCAGATAACCATTCTCAAGGCCTTTTTACCTTTACGTGGACAGACCCTGATATTCAACAGTCCCAACAATTGACCTGTATTGTCCTTTCCCATGGATTCAGAGACAGCCCCACCTCACTCACCATAGTCCTGGCCTGCCTTTCCCCTTTTCCCTCATAGCTGCTTCAGTATGTAGATGGCCTCCTCCTTTGCAGTCCTTCCCTCTCTGTTAGGCCATCTGACACTACCTCACTCCTCAAATTCCTCAGCTCTAGAGGTTACCAGTTCTCACCTTCCAAAGTTCAACTCTCCTCTCCCCAAGTTACCTATGTTGTATTCTCTAATCACTCCAAGTCATGAATACCTCACTTTAGAGCATTTTGCCCATCTCCTCTCCATATCTCCACCCACAACAAAATCGGCCAATCAAAACTACCAATCAACAGGCAGAACTGGTGGCCTCCACCAGAGCCTTCCATATTTTCAAAAATAGGTCCCTAATGGTATATACAGACTCCAAATATGCTTTTCATAATCTTAACCCACTCATCTATCTGTAAGGAACAAAGATTTCTAAACACAAAAGCAACTCAATTACTAACTTTTCATGTATCCATAACCTCCTCAAGACTTTTGTCTTACCCTCTCAAATTGACTTGCTTCATTGCAAAGCACATCAAACTGACCCTTCCACTGCCAGTAAAGGCAATAATCACATCGATGTGGCAGCCCATCAGGTAGACTTTTGTCCCCTATGACTCATCTCACTGAAATGAATGATAAGTAGCATGGATGGTGGTACTGGTTACCATGTGGGAAGGTCACGGTCACGACAGAACCCAGTATTAGTTTTAGAGCTTTATTAGGAGGAAGAGGGGGTGGGGGAAAAGAACCAGGCCTGGGAAAGGAGCACGTGCGGTGAGAGGGAAAGATGGTAGAGAAGAGACAGAGAAGAACAGAGAGAGAGAGAGAGAGAGAGAGAGAGAGAGAGAGAGAGAGAGAGGGATCTCAGTCACAGCTCTTTAAGGCACAGATGAACTTATAGAGCCACACCATGCATGTGCATATTGTATGACCATGCAGTGCATACATGATCACCAGTGCACACTGATGATGTAAGACACAAGACCCTTTGCTTAACTCCTGAACTGTGCATGTGCAGTCATGCAGCTAGAGTGAGGGAAGAATTCTAACACTCACCTCCCTCCAAGCTACCCTATTGCATGGCCCAGATTATAACATACCTAACCCTCCTTCAATGCAGGGCATCATTCATTACTTACATAACAGATTTCACTCTAATATCAGTTCCCTCCAATCCTTTCTCCACCCTCCAATCCTTTCTCCAAAGCCACCTGATTCTCACCCTGGCACATTAGACTGTCCTGCATAACCTAAGTCAAACCTGTGATGTATATTTCCTTACTAACCCCACCTCCACCATTTGATCTCCTACTTTTCCCACTCACCAGGCCTGAAGACTGCTTCCTGGCAACAACTGGCAGATTGACTTCACTCATGTGCCCACTGTAAAATGCTGTAAATATCGTTTAGTCTGCACTGATACATTCTCTGGTTGGGTTGACGCCTACCCAATTACAAACAAAAGGGCACTGACTGTTATCACCTTTTATTCTCTAACATAGTTTCTAGCTTCAGACTGCTTCTTCCCTCCCATCAGATAATGGCCAAGAATTAACCTCTCAAGTTATCTAGGGCCTCATTCAGGCTCTGAAAATACCCTGACACTTTCATATCCGATACCAGGCACAGTCCTCTAGCAAAGTAGAATGCACCAACAGAACCCTAAAAGAAATACTAACCAAACTTACTCTGGAACTTCATCTCAGCTGGATTAAACTTCTACCTCTAGCTCTTCTCCATCTTCACTCTATGCCTCCAAACCCTTCAACCTTTCTCCCTCTGAGTTGATGTTTGGGAGATCCCTTCTTTCCCTGGGACTACATCCCTCCCACTCCCCCATGGCTGATAAACTTCTGCCCCCTTTCTTACAGTAGACAATCTGTTCACTCATCTGGACACATTTCAAACACCTTCTTCCTCACCACTCATAAATCCTCCAACTTGTCCTATATAGCTGGGAGATCAGGTTCTACACACACACACACACACACACACACACACACACACAAAACCAACGCTGCCTCTCTAACCCAACTGGCAAGAGCTCCTCAGATGTTATCAGTCTCTCAGTTCTGAAGATAATGTCATTCCCACATCTGGCCTATGAACATCTTATCTGCAAACAGGAACAGTTCCTTGATGGTTTCTAGGGAAAACTGCTGGCTTCTAAATATGCCCTTCTGTGAGCCAGATGACCTCTATGAGATACTTTCTGTTCTGTGGCTCCAGGGATTCTTCCAATGCCTCAATCCAGAGCTTATTGAATTTTGGAATTTCCTCTGGAGTCTTTTACTCTTCTCACCTCCTCCTTCACTGGCCCTGCCTTCAACCCTTTAGATTAATAATTCTCTTTTTCTTTATCTTTGCCCCTGATCAGCAAAAAGGAGCCAGAAGAACAATACCCACATACCCAGTGACCCAATAATGAAACAAAATGGTGGGAATGAAGGGTTCCAACAGGCCCAAACATGATGCCAGCAGGTACTACTCTCCCTCTTTTGCTAAACCACTGGACTCCCTTATTGGCCACATTCTTATTCCTGAGGCTGACCACCAAGGTCTAGCTATCAAAATTCCTTATTTGGCTGTACTTACCAATATGTGCAAGCAGGATTTACCAACTCATCCTAGGTCCCAGAATGGACTTCCCCCTTTTCTAAAAAAAAAAAAAAAAAAAAAAAAACACTCCTACAGAATGACCTGTTGCTATTTCTGCCCCATATAGATTCAGCCACACTGTCTCTCTTCTTGCTTAATAAAGGATCTCTTCTCACTGGAAATTGGTGTTTGGGTATAGAATGTGCCTAACATGGTGTCCAGAAGGGAATATCCCAGGGTGCGTGGGTCCCTTCAAAATCTATGAGCAGTTAAGGCAATAGTGGTTCCATTGTAGACACTAAAGTTAAAGGAACAGTAACACAGATTCTCCTGTCATCATCAAAGCACATAGTATCATTACATCATTTTTAGATAGCTACCTATGAGCATGATTGGTTTTCACGTGAAGATTACTGGGAATTTCTGATGATGGCTAGATTGTTAAATATCATGAACCAGGGGTATCCCATAAGGCTACTTAACCACAAGTATGCTTCTTGGAGCCTTGTCACTAGCCTCATCCATCTCCAGCTGCTTCTCAACTCATTTCTGACAAACACCACATCTACCAGGCCCCTCTCTCTTTTAGAAGGTGGCAACTTGCCAGTGTTTTCCTAAGACTATGGGGGACCTTTGTGCTGTGGGATGTTCTGTATGGCAAATGTGTTGCTAATAAAACACTGATTGGCCAGTGGCTAGGCAGGAAGTATAGGCGGGACTAACAGAGAGAATTAAAAGAACAGGAAGGCGGAGGGAGTCTCTGCCAGCCACCGCCAGGACAAGCAGCATGTAAAGATGCCGGTAAGCCACAAGCCATGTGGCAAGGTATAGATTTATAGAAGTGGATTAATTTAAGATATAAGGACAGTTAGCAAGAAGCCTGCCATGGCTATACAGTTTGTAAGCAATATAAGTCTCTGTGTTTACTTGGTTGGGTCTGAGAGGCTGTGGGACTGGCAGGTGAGAGAGATTTGTCCTGACTGTGGGCCAGGCAGGAAAAGTTAAGGAACACCTTTGTGCATCAGTTTTCTCCTCTGAACGATTCACATCCATTTTATTTTCCTTCCATCTCCTTTTCTCACTCCCTTCTTTCTATTTCATCTATACTTCCTTCATTTTTGGAAATGTCTGTATACATATGTGTGTGCTCATATGTGAACAAATATAGGAGCACATGTGCCATGGAGGTCAGAAGACAATTGTTGGTCATTGACTTCCATCCTGTTTGATGAAGGGTCTCTTGTGTTTTGTCACTACATGCTCCAGGCCAACTGGTCCAAATGATTCCAGAGATTTTCCTTCCTCATCCTTCTGTCCCTCCCACCAAGTGATGGGATTACAGACAAGTGCTGCTACAACTGACCGACTTATTCAGACTCAGGTAATCATGCTTACATGACAAGTCCTTTACACAATTACTCACCTGACCAATTCACTTCTCCCATTTTAAATTTAGATTTGTTAGCTGTCCCATAAGCCATGTCACCTGGGGTGATGAATCAAGCTTTATCCCCTAATTCAGAGTCCCATTGCTGCAGCTGAAGGTGTCCCTCTCCCCATAAAGCCAGACTTCAGGGCTCAAAGCAGTGACTGCTTCTTTCTGAGCTCCCAGAATCCAGAGGCCAACCTGTCCTCTCAGCAAATACCAAGGTTATTGGCTTTACTTACTCCTCATCTCTTTGAAGAAGGTGGAAACTATGTGTGCAAAACATAGATCTTACCTCAAAGGGAATGAGAAATAGTTCTTGAGCCAAGTAAGAGTGACAACAGCCCAGATATAAAAAATATCTCTTGTATTCTAAGAGACTGGAGCATTTGCTGTACCTCATAGTCAGAGTTAATAATACAGTTTGAGGTCACTTAAGTTACAAGACTGCCATCCTACTGCATACTCAGCCTATTTGTTTAACCTGCTTTTAAGAGAACAACATAACAATCAACCTTACCTTGGCTTTTCCATGTAATCAACTTTTATAACCTAAGCTAATGCATAGCTGTAATCTTAAATTATGAATTCTTCCATGTCTCTGACCCAGAACTATGCATGTGTATCATTTGATGAAAGCAACAAATACAGAAGTTAAAAAAAAAAAACTTTCTAAAGGTCTACCATCAATATTGAACACAACATTTATAAATATTGGTTGATAAACAATGATGTTTGTAATACTGTTTGTTACCTGGGTCAGCTGGAGCCAGTTACTTCGTCCCTTGTAAAACTCTGTTAAGGATTTCTGTAAAGTATCCAACTCCTTCCTCATGGGATGCTTTCTATGCTGTTCAATAAAAGTTAAACAAAACCCTTTATTAGGGACAGACTCACACACAGAGACATACACAAGGACAGACATAGACATAAGGACAGAAGACAGCCTTCAGGATACAGGCAGAAGACAGGAAGTACGGGGAACGTGAAGAAGAAAACTCAAACCTGGACTCACTCTTGGTTAAATGACTCCAAGGGGAAGCGCTTTTACTTCTTTCCTTAATGTGACACCAATGCTTTATTGGTGACTCAGGGCTAATTGCCAATGTGTTTAATTCATATAGTGTTATAACATGGTCTTATGAAGATTTTATAGGAATGGAACAAAGAATGTCATAAATCACAGATATAATGGGGGAAACATAAGAAAGGCAGGCTATAGAAAGTGCAAAATCTCTTATATAGCTTTCATATGCTATTTGTTGTTGTTCTTATCTCTTGGTTTGGTAGAAACTTGGTGTCTGTAAAGTTAATACATTCCAAAATGGTAGTTATAAGGATTTTGAGTCAGACACAGAAATTAAGATGAAATGGCTATTGAAAGGTCAGAAATATCTCAAGATATGTCTGGCTCTGAATTTGCAGTATTCCCACTCTCCATGATGTTTTTGAAAATATTTGTTTCAGTTCTGTCTATGTGTGACTGTCTGCAGTGTGTATTTACACTGCCTGTTTGCCTGCTGTTTATTGTGAGTAGAAGGTGTCAGGTCAATGGGAGGGGAGGTCAACTACTCACAAAGCAGAGACTATGAGAGATGTAAATTCTCATGTCTGCCATGTGAATTAGACTGCAGTAGGAGAGACTCCAATTTACACTCTCTCTGTATAATGTCTGGCTGTGGGTCTCTGCACTCATCTGCTGCCAGAGGAAATCTCTCTGATGACTACTGGACAAGGAACCAATCTATAGATATAGAAGAATACCATTAGGAATCATTTCACTGTTTTTTTGTTTTGTGTCTTGTTTGATTCTATACTAGGTCTCTGGGCCATCCATTCTCCAGTTCCTGGCCATCAAGGTAGTGTCAGGCATGGGCTTCCTCTCATGGCATGGCCCTCAAATTGAATCAGATGTTCGTTGGCCACTCCCATAAGTTCTACACAGCCATTGCCCCAGTGCATCTTGCAGGTAGGACTGATTATAGGCCAAGGGTATTGTGGCTAGACTGCTGTCCAGGTTTCTTCTTCCCTGGCCTGCAGAGCACATTCTCACATCAGAGTTTAGAACACAGGGGTGAAGGCTACATGCAGGCAGCAGCTTGACCTCTCAACTCTGTGATATAACAGGCTCTTTTGGGCCATCAACCAGCTCCCAAATCATGACAGGGAGACTTATCATTAGCTGTGAATGCTTGGACTTACCTTATGCTTATCCCACAAGCTCTTATAATTTAATTTAACCTTTTCTCCTCATCTATATTTTCCCTCAGGACTTTTTACCTTTTTTTCATTCTGTGTGTCCTACTCTGTGTCTGGGTGACTGGAGGCTGCCTGACAGGCCTTGGTCACCTCCCTCTCTTTCTCCTTCATTCTCTCCTTCTCCTCTGAGCCTAGATTCTTCCTCTTCCTTATTCTTTCTCCCCAGTTGCCCTGTCTATCCCTCTATTGCCTAGCTATTGGCCATTCAGCATTTTATTAGGCCAACTAGGTGCCTTAGGAAGACAAGTTAAAACAGCAACACCTCTATACATAATTAAACAAATGCAGAATGAACAAATGTAACACATAGTTACATAGTTAAACAAATGCAGAATAAACAAATATAGCATGTCTTTCCATAGTTAAAGTAATATTCCATACACTGTGATGTTGTCCTCTGCAATGGGCCCTGCTGTCAGTTTTTGGAGAGTGATCCCCTGTCTCATCATCAGCCTGGCTTGTTGAGAGATCATCATGGGATGCCCTCAGCCAACAACTCAACATAATGTAACACAGTCCCACTGCTGGAAGCCTTGCCTAGCTAGAAAGGATGGCCAGTTTAGACTCCTTATCCTCCATTACTAGGATTCCTCCCTAGGGGTCACCCTCATAGATTCCAGGAAGTTTCCACTGCACTAGGTTTCCACATTGCTCCCCTGCCCCAAATGTTTCTCAATTCCAGCTGTCTCCCTCCACACTTTCTCTTTCCATCACTCCCCCAACCTGATCCTTCCTGCTCCTGTTCCCACCTGCCCCCAGTCCACTCATAAAATGTATTCTATTTTACCTTCCCAGGGAGTTCCAGGCACCCCCTTAGAACCCTCCTCTTCATCTAATCTCTGGATCTGTGGATTGTAGCTTGATTATCCTTTACTTAACAGCTAATATCCACCTATAAGTGAATACATACCACATTTGTCTTTCTGGGTCTAGGTTACCTCAATTTGGATAATTCTTTTCTAGTTGCATCTATTTGTCTGCAAATTTCATGATTTACTTTTTTAACAGCTGAGTAATAATCCACTGTGAAAATGTACCACATTTTCTTTATCCAGTCTTCAACTGAAGGACATCTAGGTTGTTTCAAGTTTCTAGCTGATATGAATAAAGCTGTTGACTGCCCCAGTTGCCAACTAGCAGGGAAGACTCCTGTAGGCAGCCCCCCCACCAAAACCCCCCATCAGACCCTGCAATCTACAATACCCAAAACTACCCACCCAACTGTGACCCAAATGGCTTCCTGAGACACATAATCCATTAGCTGTCATTGAACCAAGAGCTCTCATTGGACCAAGAGAGGCTTCCTGAGACAAAAAACTGCCAGCTCTCATTGGACCAAGAGCTCTGATAAGACCAAGAGCAAATCCCTAAGACACAGAATCGGCCAGCTTGGATTGGACCAAGAGCAGCTCCCTGAGACACAGAATCCACCAGCTGTAATTAGACCAAGAACTAAGATTGGACCCAGAGTGGCCCCCTGAGACACAGACACAGCAAGCACAGATTGGACTAAGACCAGCTCATTCAGATATAGGAACCTGTTATACCTATTGGAGGAAGAGCTGGGTAGATGCCTGTGCAAAAATACATACAACAACATAAAGAGCAATGTGGCATCACCAGAACCTAGCAGTTCTACAACAGCAAGACCTGAACATTACAATGTAGATGAAGCAGAAGAAAGTGACCTTAAAAACAGCTTCATGAAAATGATAGAGGACTTTAAAGAGGAAATGAAAAATTCCCTTAAAGAAATTGAGGAAAAGACAAAAAAATTAGAAGAAATCAGTAAGTTCATTAAAGCAAGCCAAGAAAACCATGAAAAAGCAATTAAACATGTGAAGGAAATAGTTCAAGACCTGAAAATTGAAATAGAAACAATGAAGAAGACACAAATCAAGGGAATGCTGGTAACAGAAAATCTGAGTAAATGAACAGGAACTACAGGTGATCTGTGGGATCCACAGAAGACATGGATATGTGGGTGGGTGGAGAAGATGTAGCTGGTGTTCTGATAAAGAGCTAGGGGGAACCCCAAGAACTGGGTCTGGGGGAACAAAAAGAGTGAAGAAGGTCCGCAGGCAGCCTACCTGTTCTTCTGGCAGACATGGCCTGTGCTCTTTCACCACACCTTTAAGCATGATTCCTTCTGTGTTGGCTTTGGGAGTAGTTCTAGTATCTCTCCTATGCTGTACAAATGAATGCCATGTTGTTCAAAGCAAAAATCCTCATGGTGATCATGGCACAGGGGTGCATGTCTTTTACCCAACACAAGGGAGGCAAAGACAAGTGGAACTCTGTGAGTTCAAGGTCAACCTGGTCTACATAGTGAGTTCCAGGACATCTAGAGCTCCATAGTGAGACCTTGTCTCAACAAAACCAAACCCCCGAATCAAAAATGCCCTCACAGTATATTTTTACATCATCAACTTTTGAGTGTAAGCATTTTTATGTTCTTGGGTGTTGACACAGGATTACTAGAAAACCAGGAGAGAGTGAAAACTCAATAAAGCAATACCTACCAGAGGATGCCCTGACAGACAGCCACTGATACATGACTATGAAAATGGTGTTTTGGTTTGTTTATATTTCTTCTATCACATCAGGGAATTGTTCTTCATGGTATATAGTAATTTCCTTCCCTAAAATATTGGTGTGAAGGAACCAGCCCCTTGTTTGGAAGCACAATGAGCCCTGGAGAGAACAGTATCATCAATAAAAACCAGCTGTACTGAATTACAACAGTTCTACCATCTAATGGCTCTGTAGACTTGCGGGAGGGGGCAGGTGGAACTCATCCTAAAAACCTTTTAGTGATTTACTTTTTATTTTTGTTTATGTATACTTGCATATGTGTGTGCATATGTACACACCCACATGTGTGTGGGTGCAGGAAAAGGCCAGAAGATGGTGTCAAATGCCCTAGAACTGGACTATAGGGGGTTGTGAGCCACTCCAAGTAGGTGTATGGGTGATTTCATGCCACAGTGCACATGTGAATGTTAAAGGGTAAGGTTTTGTGAGGTTGGAACTCTCTTTCCACTGTAGGTTTTAGAAATCAAACTCAGGTTCTCAGACTTGTGAGTCAATAGCCTTTACCTCCAGATCAATCTACCAGGCCTGGATTTGTTGTATGAATCCTAATTGTTATTAATAAAAACCTAGAGCCAGATATTGGGGTAAATGCTGAAAGATCAGAGTGTGCCACAGCCACCACCTCTTCCCTCACCAACTTTTCAGCCTGAAAGAGACTGAGCTCCTTTCTCCTCCTGCCTTATATTCCTTTCTCTGTCCAGCCATATGACTTCCTGTCTCAACCTCCCTAGTGCTGAGATTAAAGGCATGTGTGCCTCTCAAGTACTGGGAGCAAGGGCATGAGATCCCAAGTGCTGGGGCTAAAGGTGTGTGCCACCACTGCCTGGTCTCTGTGGCTAACTAGTGACTGACTTTGCCCTCTAATCTTAAGGCACACTTTACTTATTAGAGCATACATAAAATAGCATCACACAGACTTATCTTCAGGCTCATTGTCCTCATAGCAGGAAGGTAAATAATACTTGTTCTGTGTAGAATGCAAATCAGGACAAAACAAGCAGAATTTTGGATGGAACAAGTGCTTATGAGTGGCAGCTGTTGCTGCTGCAGACACCAGCAGAGGAAGAATATTTAGAGAGTGCAACCTCCTCAAGGGATCCATGATCTGACATTCCGGAAATCCTCACAGAGTTGTGCAGTTTTTATCAGCACCCTCTCTTCATTGGCAGAAACATGCAGCTAGCACAGACTTGCTGCTTCGGAAGTAGAGCACCGGCTTCCAGCTCCTTTGGCTACATCCCAGTCCTCGTCTCACTAACTACAGCTTTGTGTTCCCTCCTCACAGCTCCCAGCACTCAAAAGCACACCAACTTGTTTTCTTTT
Organism: Peromyscus aztecus; assembly: GCA_902168405.1. Lineage (NCBI taxonomy): Eukaryota > Metazoa > Chordata > Mammalia > Rodentia > Cricetidae > Peromyscus > Peromyscus aztecus. The sequence goes on along the minus strand of CABHPQ010163284.1, from coordinate 7,128 downwards.
GTACACATGGGAAGGAATGCATGGTTTTTGATGCCAAAAAACAGCCCCCAGTGGGATTTAGTCATCGTATCCCGAAGAGTTAGGGATTGCACCTCAGATTCCAATAGGTGAGTCTATGTGTCAATCTTTAATAAAAGAAAGGACGGGAGGGAGGGAGGTGGGGTGGGAGGGTGGGAAGGTGGGAGGAAGGGATGGATGGACAGAGGGAGGGAGGAAGTCCAGAATATAAGGTGTCCCTGTGTTTGTTGTTTCTCATCTATTTTAACGGAAGTTACATTTTGAATGACAGTGATTCTATGTAATATCTTGCAGTTTTCTCAAAACACTCAGGTAAGAGGCAATATGTTGAATGGTTTATACACATTGATAGGACCAGTGCTTGAGCCAACACTGAAAACATATTATGAGCCTGAGGAAGCCGAGGTTTGAAGGGTTTTCATGACTTGTCAAATGTTGCATAGCTAGAAGGGACAAAGGTCAGTTCCGGTCTTTCTCATTCAGAGCCAGAGTGTTTGTGAGAGTTGAGGTGCATGCTTCTGCTCACATGTGTGGAGGTTGGAGGGGGTACCGAATATCTTATTTCATGGCTTGTCAGCTCCTTGTGTGAGATAGGATCTCTTACTGAACCCAAATTTCACTGATTCAGGGATTCAGATGAGGAGGTGGCCAGCAAGCCCCAGGAATCTTCTTATGTCCACTTGCCCAGCACTAGGGTTATAGGCAAGAACCTCCACACTCAGCTATTTTTGCACAAGTACTGAGTAATCAACGTCAGGTACACTTGCTTACATACTGAGTCATTTTCATAGTTCCAGATTTAGTTGGGTTTTTGTTGTTGTTGTTTTGTTTTGTTTTTTTCTCTAGTATATAGTACTCAAACAATGTGATCACTTAATATATGACCTTTATTTTTTTAAAGCATAATTTGCCAATCAAATACTCTACAGTCTTCCCATTGCCTCAAAGATGGACGTCACATGTCTACAACATTTATAGGTTTAATCTAAACTTTGACTCATCTAATTATCTGTTTTTTCATTTCACCAAGCAACCAGCAACCAGCATTTCACCAAGGCCACTTCATTCTCTCTTGTGGGCACCTGTGATCTACAATTCACTCAACACTGGAAATGTGTCAAATCAAAACCATCATGTGACAGGATGATTTCCATAGACTTCACCAAGGGAAGTGTAACTGTAGCAAGTGTTAGGGAAAACATGGCATTTTAGGGATCTCTGTAAGTATCTAATTTCTTTTCATTTAAAGGTAAGAGCTATGTTCAATTCACCTACACAATCAAAGTAATTTCATTAAATGTTTTGCCTAAGTTAAAAAATTGAAAGGGTACACTTTTATAGTTTATTGATTTGAAAGTTTTTTAAAGGTTTTATTAGTGCACACTGTATGCTAGATGTGGAGAAATTCATAGTATAATTCATTAGCTCATATATTAAAACATATATCAGGATGCCACTATTTGTACAGGTCATCTTTTTAGAAATATGCTCACTAATGGTTATGCTTGATGCAAGAAGGTCCAGAGAACTACAAAGAAAGGAATTAGAAAGTCAGAGATGACATCCAGGAAGGTAAACTGATCTCAGTTGACTTGCATAGTCATGTTACAATTACAGTTTTCAATCATAGTCTCATAAATTACCTGATTATCATTCTGAAAGTAAATTTGCTTGACTGTGGTGATAATTGCAGAGGCAAGAGAGTGTTGTAGTTGGGCCTACTCTTTCTTCTACCTGAAACATTTACCTCCTTATTCAGACCCTGTCTATGTAGAGGTAAGAGGCTCTTTAAATGGACATCATAGCCAGTGTCAGAGCAAATGAGAGTGATTATTTTTGATAAACTCTTAGAAGGATGCTATTCGTAATGTAGGAGATATCAGCATAAAAACTAAATGTGATGGTCAGTACAACCTTGCTGATTGTTTGAAGTTTTATTAGCATATACTAATGATATAGAATAATGCATTTCATTATAACATTTTTGTGTGTGCATAGGATGAATTTGATCATATTCACAGCTCCATAGCCCATTCTTGCCCCTCCATCCAATCACATAGATCTTTCTCTTCCCAACTTGTCTACCTTCTACTTTCACATTAAAAAGGATGGTGAACCAATGCAGTGTGTGAGAGGCATGGCCAGAAGGGCTGTTTCCAGGGACATGGAGGAAAGTAGCTCCGGAAGGGCTTACATCCCCTGGAAGCCTATCATCTCCTTGGTGTGTAGCATACACTGGCTGTATGTCATGGGAAAGTTGCCTGACTTGAAGAGGGCTATGGAACAGCTCACTGTTGCTATATTGCTTTTAGATATACCATCCTGTTAACTCATGAGAAACAGAAATGGAAGGCCTAATTTGAAATGTAATTTGTTGGAATAATTATAAAAAATTAAAATTAATTCCTTTACTCTCTTTAACTGATTAGCACATTCCACCTCACCTGCCCTGTATAAGTGATTCTTTAAATGTGCTTAATATGTAATGTTAACTTTATGTTTTATGAAAAAATGGTGTTTTGCTTATGTATTTTAAACTTAGGTAAATAGTATATTGTTGTGCAGCATATGTTGATATGTTCATACTATACTTATACATCACTTAAAATTTAAGGCTCATTTTCATTTTTGCATTTTTGGACTCTACTGGTTTTAATTGCTGCATAAAACTAAAAATTTCACCAAGCATTCTCTGGGTTTCAGTCCCCATATATACATACACTCAGTAGGTAATTTTGTGTCTGCTCCTTTAGAGACCTGTGTGAGAATTTATGTGACATATGTATACACATATTTATCAGTCTACAATTGAGACGAAACCCCAGGAAAGGCTTCAGCAATGAATCTACCCCCTCATGCCACTCTAAATCTGCACTCTGATATGATCTATGCCCTTTCTTCTCATGTTTTCTTGAGAATCATGACATCGTGACTGAGAGTCCACTGCTCTCCACCCTACAATGACTGTTATAAACCTTTTACTATTCAAGTTTTTGAATCTGTGTGTGTGTGTGTGTGTGTATGTATGTATGTGAATGCACACACGTGAGCATATGCACTTATGTCTGTACACAGACTGACAAAATGAGATTGATCCCCAGAACCTGTGAAGGAAGGAAAAAACTTACTTCTGGAAGCTGCCTTTTGATTTTCATGTGTGTTGTGGCACAAACTACACACACACACACACACACACACACACGGAGAGAGAAAGAAATTTTAGTTAGATGTCTGTTGTAATAAACACTATCACAAAGAACAATTCAAGTAAGAAGATTTACTTTGGCACACGGCATCAGGGGGATAGTGTCCATCACATCGGGGAAGGCACGGCAGCAGCAGCAGGAGACTGGCTGGTCACATTTTATCTGTTTACAGGAACTGAGGTAGGACCACAAAGTCTCAAAGCCCAGCTCCATGATGGATCTCCAGCAAGGCTGCATATTCTAATTGTCCCATAACCTCCCCAAATAGTACCACCAACTGACGATCAAGTGATCTAATATGTGAGCCTATGGGGGACATTTAACATCAAAACAACCAAAATAGAATAAAGAAATAAAATGATGCAGAATGCCATGAAATTAATCTTGTGGTATCTTTTATGCTCTTTCTCTGACTGGCTAAGTCCCTAACCCCCCGTAAAACAAATAAAGTATATTTTGATTGGAAAACCAGAGAGCAGGCTAGATGATCCTTGAATTCAAATCTAAACATACATTTACTGTTTTAAGGGGAGTTAATGTTCTTAAGCTAAGAAATTACTAAGCAATTACTGTCTAAGTCAATAAAACACCAATTTGTAATTGCTTGGTTCAATTACATCACACAGATGAAACAAGGTTGTATGTATAAAAAAAAGTGACTACATTTTGTGGAGCCTGTATGGAGGTCTTTCATTATCTGTTTTTAATTGTTCTTAATACCCAGCACAGCACAGATCTTTTATTTATTAGTGGGGTTCGGGCTGGGGTTCCCCCTTCTTTGTGTGTGTGTGTGTGTGTGTGTGTGTGTGTGTGTGTGTGTGTGTGTGTGTTTGTGTGTGTGTGTGCGTGCGCGTGTGTGTGCACATGTGAATTTGTAAATGTTTGTAGAGGCCAGGTGACAATTACCAAGTTTCATCAATCCTTTTTGTACTTTGAATCAAGATCTCTTACTGACCTGAAGCTGAACAAGAAGACTAGATTTGTTAGATGGTGAGCTCCAGGGACCCACCTATTTCTCCCTGTATAGTGCTATCACACCATGGCTTTTTTTTTTTTAATGGATTTTGGATATTGAACTTAGGTCCTCATGCTTTACAGATGAAGCTATCTCCATAGCTGCAAACACAGGATATTCAGCTAGTAAATTTTGCATTCCAGTCTTAGTTCAGGCTAGTAAACAGAACATTAATCAAGTTTCCCAACTACGTTAATCTTCTAGTATAACCCAACTCACATGTCTGAGTCATTGATATTTCTATACAATATTTTTGTTTAGTGCACATAAATGGGCCTATGCCCCAGAACAGGCAGCCAATGAATGTTATCACTTCCTGTGATAAACAGCAGTCTACCAAGTCTCTGTCTGTAGGAATGGTTCTGTTCATGCTTATGTCCTAGTGATGGCATAAGATGTTCTGCTGATTGGACACCTTCTGACGAATTACAGGACTGGCTAAATTAAAATAAAAAATAACTGCTTTTGAAATCTTATTTTGTGTCAGTAAAAAAGACAAAAAGACCTACTAGGTGGCTCCTCAGCAAAGTGCTTATCTCACAAGCCTAAGTTACATTGCTATTTCATTTATATACTTCAGTAAAGTTGGCTATTGTGTCACACACGTCACTGGGGACATAGACACATGCAGAGTCCTGAGGCTCCCTGGTCACTCAGCTCAGTCTACTTCAAAAGTTATAGGTTAGTGAGAAACCTTCTCCCAGAACACAAAGTGGGCATCATCTCATGATCAACACCCAATTTTGTCTTGGGAACTGTACGTGCGCGCGCGCACGCGCACACACACACACACACACACACACACACACACACACGAGGGGGGAAAAGAAACATACACACAACACACACAAATATGCACACACATACATTTAAAAATGGACAAAAAGTTAAGCTAGTAAAACAAAATAGACAAATAAGGTTGGTGAAATGCAAGGCCTGCTCTTCCTTCACAGACACATTCCAGAGCACTCCAGCCACCTGAATTTGGGACCTGACTTGAACTTCATCTTGAGTGTCTAATGCTTTTTGAAATGTTCCATGCTATGTAAACCAGGACCTCAAAAACATGAGCACATTGTTTCAAAGTACCAAATAATGAACTCAAAGAACTCAACAGAATTTTGGCCATTTTTCTTAAGTGATTCTCAGCAAAAGCCAGTTAATAACCAGTGGTCCACCCTTCACAGACAAGTAATAGCAGTGTTTATACTTATGCACTGAAAGAGAAGTATTGACTCAGGACTGCTGAGACCAAGTTCTCAGCACAAAGGAGATTTATTTGCCCCAGAGGGACAGAGGGTAGGAAATAAGCCACAAACACAGGAGAGAGAGGATGAGGGAGAAGGGGAAGGGGACAAAGGAAAGGTGGCAGGCAAATTTGTCCCAGGGGAAAAAGGACTATCTCTAGATAAAGGGGAGACAGACACGGCACATAGGAAAACGGTGGTTTATAAAGATAAAAGGAGAAACCCCCTGTTAGGATGAAATGTTTAATCTTATTTGGCATGTTAATTGGGGCAATCAAAGGGGACTTTTGATTGCTGGACTTCAATACTCTAATAGCTGGACCTTGGTAGTCAGCCTCAGAAGGAGGAAGTGACCAAATAAGGGAATGGACCTTGGGGAATAGTTTAGGAACATAATCTAATGGTTTTTAGCAAGGCAGAGGGAATAAAGGAGAAGGACGAGACCTGCCAGAGCCAGGCTCACCACTCCTGAGCTGGCCAGAGTCCCTTCATGGACAACAAAGAGAAACAGATTCCTATGCTCAAGGGTGTGGTGACTAAATTCTAAGCAACACACTCTTCTTGTGTACTAAACCTTATCTTTGTTTCACCACCTTCAAAGGAGCAAAATGGCCAGTGACCTTCTCTGCACATTGACAGCATGCATAATCTGCAGAACCCCACCAAGGACAAGGTAAGGTCCTGACCCTGAAAAGCTTCCCGTGTACAAGGAGATCATTCTTCATTCTTAAGAGCCAGTTCGTGGGGCTGACATGTTAAAATCACAACTGTCTGCTTAACTTTGCAATCATCTTTAGAGTCTTCATATATATTATCTGTGTGTGCTTGTATGTTCATGTGTGGGAACCACATGCATAGATATATTCATATGTGTGTGGACACTTGGGTCAATGTAGAGTACTCTTCCTCAGGAGTCATTCACCTTGCCTTTTGAGATAAGGCCACTCACACAGAGCTGGTGCTTGTCAACTAACCCATAGAGGCCCAGGTACTTCCAAGACTTCACTTCTCCAGATCTTGGATTACAGCTATACATCACCATGCTTGACTTTTTTAACTTGGGTCCTGTGATTTGAGCTCTATTCTTTAGAGTTGGATAGTGAGCAATTTCCTGACTGAACTATCTCCCCAGGCCCTACAATTGATGTCTAATTATTCATTTCATCTGGCATATGTCATATAACATTTACCATATTAAGTGGCTCCTAAAGTTAATTGCATAGAAACTATTTTAATTTGTACTGACATTGTCCTTTAAATAATTAATACATATTGAAGAAAATAGAGCGTCTCCAAGAAAGGAAAAGGAGCTTGCAGCCACTGTTGCTGCTGAAATACAGTGTCTCGAACTGGGTGGCTTATGGGCAAGTTCCTTTCCCTTTTGGAACTAAAAATAACAGTGAGATTTACAGATGACTCAAGTTCTGGTTGGAGGTCTTTGAACAGAACATAGGGAAGGAAAGTGAAACCTGAAGAGTGAGGTATCCTGGCTTCTATCACTGAAAAGTACGGTCTGATCTTTGCCTCCACCATCCCATAGGCAGGGCAGGGTGGGGTGGAGGGAGAGTGTGGGAGAGTGCTGCACACAGTGGGCATAGGGAGATGGGCAGAGAGAGATGAAAGAAAGTGGAGTCTCCAAAGC
>CABHPQ010163283.1:0-42517 GCA_902168405.1 Peromyscus aztecus | reverse complement strand
TGCCCTTTCTAAAAGAAATGCCCATCTTCCCTCCACCTCTCCTTCAAGAAAATGCCCGTTTCAGAATTATTGGCTTTTTATTGTTGCAAAAGGCAGTTGAAAAATGAAATAGTAGTAAATGAACACATATTATTTGACATGAGAATGAATTGTAGGCTTTGATTGAACGGTCTATATTAGACATGGTGAAATTAATACAATTTGAGGAAGTATTTTAAAAATAATTGAACTTCTTGAAATTTGTATAAATGTGTTTACTGTGTCTTAAATTTGTTACTTTCCCCAAGTTTCTCAAAGTATACTTGTATTTTGCCTCACTCAGTTTTTTAACCCCCTTAACAAAGCTAAAGCTTTTGGTCACCTGACTCTGTGAACTGTGTGACATTGTGAATTTAAGAGGTTTTTTTAGTGTGCTGTAACAAGAGTAACAGCAGTTGTCAGACTTAAAAACATATTCTCCGTGATAAAGGAATGATTTAGGAAGGAGCTGGGAAACCCTGGTTATTTCATGCAAAAAGTATTTCTTTATTGTGTGGATACTCAAAGGTCTGCAGAGTTGACAGTTATAGCCTTTATAAAAACTAATCTCAGGCATGAACGACAACATCTGATGACGTCACACTTATGAAATGAGTTTTGCATTCTGGTCAACTGTGGAAATGTTTCTAATGTGCTGTGTAACAGCGTGTGTGACCGTCACAAGTCCAGGGAGAGGAGCAGACCAGGCAGGCATGCATGTCGCTTATCGGGTGTGAAGCTTGCATTTGCACGTGCCCGTGTTCTCTTGTGTACAGAGGATACGTGGAGAACTTGACCTCTCCACAGGGCAGGCTCTGAAGGGGAAGGAAATGGAGGTCTGCCAGGCTTATTGGCTGGAGTCACGGACGAGAGCAAGGCTCGTCTGAACTGCCACTCAGTTCTTACTCTGCCTTTGCACGGCTGCTGATTAGAGTGGCTTTCGCCCAATTACGCTGTGATTATTCCGCTGCACTGTAATTGACTGGGGAGATATGCTAATACCTGTCATTTGGGATGATAAAAGATGAGCGGGGGACGCAATGCATTATTTAGCCGGCTGTGTGATAGATGAGGGATGCGCAGAGTGCTTTAATTGCTGAGAAGAGAGGTTAAGCTGAACGAACGGATGAATTAGAAATGAGGTTTTTTATGGCTGTGGAAAAGTGAAATAAAGGAAAATGTGCCCTAAACTAAGGCAGCAAATAGCAATGAGCATGAGGCGACTAGATCTTCCAGGATCTTGTTTTATCAATTTAAATATGAACACAAATGTAGTTTAGAGTTCGGTAAATAATAAGCAGAATGAGAATATATAAAACATTCTATATTAAGCAAAAACAATTGTAGAATCATTTTTACTTTAGATGGCAATATTTGTGATTTGTGAACTCTTAAATTTACAGTTTCAGCTCCTGCTGAATGTAATATGCAGCGTTTCTGAATTGGCGTCTTTCAAATGTAAGCCTCGAAGCCTCTACGTTCTGTATGCCTATTTCTGAATCAATGCAGACAGGGAGACTAAGAAGGATGAATATTTATAATACCAGGAGAATGTAATAATATAATTAGTGAGAGAGTACAGATAATTCTTGAGTGACAGTCGGGGCACTCGGTGACGTGTCCTCATGAGCCAGTTAGGTATTGGCATTTTCTTGGAAAAACACAGGAAAGAGTGTGATTTCCCTTTTCATGGTGTTTCCCATTGTCACACCCATGGGTAGTCTCCTGCCCACATTTCTCAACAGTATTTAAATTATATCTTCGAACTTCTGTGGTCATTTGTATGATGTTGGTTTGCTTTGTGTTAGTCGTGTTCAGTTAATAGGAAATGTGTGGCAGATGCAGGCTGAGAAGCAGTTTGCACAAGTGGGTGTCTCAAAATGAAGACAGGCCTTGCACATGCTAGCTAGCTCCCATGCAAATCATATAACACACCAAACAGCAATATCCGAAAATGTCCCCACCCCACACAGAACTGCTGTTTTATCCTGTGGGTGAGGCAGCAGCAATGTGGGGGGGGGGGGAGCGGGGGCGCACAGAGCTGGTGTTTCTGTGAAATGAAGGCGGTGATGTTTCTACATGGTTGAGTTCTCTGCAGCCAGCCAGGCTTCAGTCTGCTGACTCAGCGTGCTGACCGAGAAGTAGAGAAGTGGCTTCCAGCCCAGCCGCAGGGTGCCTGGGTCTGCAGGGAAATCACACATCTATCTGAAGATGGCGCTGCCTTCTGTGCTCAGATTTAAGGTTTCTGGGGGCTGGCCGCCTTCTTCCGATACAGTCAGCCCCCTTCTTTCTCTGCTGTTGTTTCCATACTTGCTTGTCTTGTTTTTCGGGTTTGATCTGAAACCAAGTAAAGCTTCTATCTGGATACTTTGTAGTGCTGTCTTTGGGATTCCAAAGTGGGCTCTCATAGCTATGTAACAGAACATGTGAGACAGAATAGAAGATAGAAAGGAAACCCACATGCAGGCAGCCTGAAAGATTTAGGATTAGGTGACCGTGGCCAGGACAAACACCAATTCATACCAAGAACTGAAAGCTTGGCCTGCGCCTGATCCAAGCGCCACATTTCAGAAAGCGAAACACCACAGCTACCCTGGGAATGCTGGTCTGTATTGACGGTTCTTGTCAGTAAGCTGTGGCCTTTTGTACTGAAAAGAAATACAAGCTGGTCACCCCCACCCCACCCTTCCCACCAGGTAGTTATTGAATGTCGCAACTTCATGTCTTAATCTTAACCAATTTTTCTCTTAAATATGGACTTCTTTGAGACCTTTGTTCACACCTTTGTTTTACATGTTTAAAAAAAACAACCAAAATTTCATTGTATAGCTTTTTGCTGTTTGCTTGCTGTGACATGTCTCACTATAAATTTGGTTTATGGTTAAAGAATTGTGTGTCGGGAACTGCGTGTTGTCCCGTTCTTTGCCTTAGACTGAGTTCTTCCCTTTGAAAAATGCTGGGACATGAAACAGCCTCGTAGCCAGAAGCAACATAAAACCAGCTTCCTTCTGTTTCCTCAGCATCACTGCGGATCTTACTGCTCAGTTACAGGTGATTGCCGTTTCAGTTCTGGGCTAATAAAAACATTGTTTATAATGTTTCTGGGCTAATAGAAGTTTTTTTAGTATGTAGGCATCTGACTCTGTACCGGAGGTTCCGACCTCGTTTTGGGATTTAACACTAGCTGCAGTGAATATGGGGGCTTAGACAGCCCATTTTGGCTACTGACTAGGAACTGGGTCTCGTGAGAGGATGCTAACCAGGAGAGCTTCCTTCTCGTCTGGGGCTGCTGCCTCTGCTGTGCGAGAGGTTCCTGCTCCATGAACTAGTGTAGAATGTAGTGGTGAGAGAGAAAGACACAGCCTATACCGTCTTACAGGGTCACAGGTATGGGTGCTGGGTGGTCAGCTACCTAAAGCAATTCTTCTAACGGGCCGTTTCTGCTTTATGGCAGAATGAGAAGCATTAGTAAAATACTCATTTTCTATGTCACCGTGTCTATGGGTCTGGTGGCCAGTGCCTGCATCCTCTGCTCAGGATCTCAAAGAGTAGCTCTAACAGGACCAGTGAGGTTGGGATTTTATCACTGGTTGGCCAAATTCTCCTCTGTGGCTACAGTTCCTGTGGGAGGTCAGCCAGGAACTGTACTGAGTTATTGGAGATCTCAGCTCTCGGTAGCTCCATGTGATGGTCCAGCAGAAGAATTGCTTCATGTCTCACCCGCCTTTTTATAAAGCTTTCTTCCTTAACCAGGCCCACCCAGAACAATATGCTATTGTTAGCTTAGAGTCAACTGATTAGGACCTTAATTAATTGCATAGGCAAAAAATCCCTCTGCTCTACAAAGTAACATGATCCCAGGAATTATGTTCCTTCCAAGCACAGCTCTGTTCACACGGCTTCCATAGGCCTGTGGAGCAGCATTTGTCTTCTAGCAAGGGAAGCTCTTACACAGACTTTTGTGCAGCACTCCAGCTAGCCGATGGTGTCTTGTGGTTCTGCTCTCAGTGCTGCCGTCCACAGGTGCTGGTGACCTCTGTCTCTTCTTCCGGTGGCCATGTGTGGAGAAAATGAAGTCTGCTTAGCCATAGAGCAGTGGTTCTCAACCTATAGGTCGTAGCCCCTTTGAGGGTTGCGTATCAATATCCTGCATGTCAGATATTTGCATTACAATTTATAATAGTAGCAAAATTACAGTTATATAGTAGCATCCAATTTTATGGTTGGGGGACCCCATAACATGAGACACTGTATTAAAGGGTCGCACACAGCATTAGGAAGGTTAAGAACCACTGCTGTGGAGACTTGAGATGCCAAGGAGGAAAAGCGTCAGTATTCAAGAAAAATATTATTATTATTTCGAGTTTTGATGTTGAATACTCAATTTGGAATGTAAAAAGAGAACCAATAAAATACACTGTTTTTCTCTTTTTTTGAGACAGGGTTCCTCTGTGTAGCCCTGGCTGTCCTGGACCGCACTCTGTAGACCAGGCTGGTCTTGAACTCAGAGATCCTCCTGCCTCTGCCTCTTGAGTGCTGGGATTAAAGGCAAATGTCCCCACCACCTGGCAAAATTAACTTTTTAAAACATTCTAAATAATTACTAATATATTCTCTAAGTTCTGTGAATAAACACCACACATAATATAGTATATATTCTTCTAAAATTTTAAACTACTTTTTTGTCTCCTAAAACTGAGGGTTACTCTTCCTCTTAAAATTCTGTGCTGAGATGTGAATTTACCTCAGCTAACATCTGGTCCCTTCCAGAATAACCTTAAAGGATAATTACGTGTTTTAAATAGGATTTCTATGAACTTGATTTGAGTTACTTCTGTAGAGGAGCTCTGTGGAGCCAAGCATGTAACTAGGAAGGCTTGAGTCTGGTCTAATGATATTTTTTTAATTACTCATATTTGGAAAATGTGTCAAAATGTAAATGTAGTAGTTACTGCACTTGATTCCCAGATCAAAAGGGAAGCTTGGGAGGGTTGATTTGAGCTAGACCCAACACAAATAGCTTACCCTGTGACTGGCATGGTGAAGGAGCTTCTGATGTCAGCAGGCATTGTTTTTCTTTTCTTTCTCAGAACTTTCCTAGTTTTAATGGAATATTTTATGGATCTAGTTCTCTCCGGGAGTCTGCAATTAGAAGATGAAGCCTGAGGTGTGACCAGCGAGCCGCTGGTTCCCCTGCAGCCTGAGGTCCCTGGTCCCGATCTTACCTTCCCTACACTCCCCTCTCCCTTGTCTCCCGCCAGCTCAGTTTTGCTATGTTCAGATGAAATAGTAGGGGCAGCCACTCCCTCAGTCCACTGTGCTCAGGAGGAGCAAGCACCGTGCTCGAGGGAGAGGGCCTGTTGCTCAGGTTCTCTGCTCACTTGGCCTGCCTTCCGTGCTGGGGACCTGGGACGCTCCAGATGTGGTTCCAACTCTCCCTGATTGCAGTGTACTTGAAACAGTGGGGCCAGGACAAGACAGCTGTGATAGTGCCCCTGTGGCACACAGGTCCTAGGGAGAAGGCAGAGTGTGGCCTTGGGCAGGGGGCATTGTAGAGGCTCTGAGTTCGTTCTTGTGAGGCCAGTTGTCTCACCGGTAGGAAGAGGAGAGATAGAAACTTGGCTTTTGAATGAAAGACTGGGAGGATGGGCGATGCTTTGGTGTTTCAGTAAGGTGAGTTATGAGCTGCTGCGGAATGAGTCTCTCCAAAAAGATGGTTTGCATGTGTCAGTAATGTGATATCTATTGGCATATGAAAGACTTGGGAGATGGTATGTTGATGGTTGTGTGTTGTTAAGCTTTTTAGGAGCAAATGAGAAAATGGGTGTTTAGGAAATTGGCAATTGTATTTGGGTTTGGATGAAGAATCAACTAAGCTGTATCATTGTGGGTTTTGCTTTTTGGTTTTTATAATAAGGGATGATGTAGAAACACTCTGGTGCTCGCTTCCCTGCCTTAAAGTTTTATCACATAGTGAATTCATGTGTAAATATTCATTGGAATACAGAGAATATGAGGCTTGTTAAGGATGAAGTTGGCTTCTTAATAAAAATGGGTTAAAGAATATTTGTTTTTGTACATTACCCACTCTTTCTGGGACTGGCTCATGCAAGCAACATTCAGTTTCTCTCACTGAGACAGGCCCTTTGAGCAGCACTGGGCTTAGGATGATGAGCAAGACCCTAGTGGCCCTTGATTTCCTCCACTCTTGAGTTCTACTGCTAGTGTAACAAGGAAGCAGCCGGGAAGCACCTGCCTGGGAGAGATGGCAGTGGTGGTCGTGGGTGTGTGCCCATGGCTTGTGAAGACTAGTGATTCTTCGTGTCCTCGTGGTTCCGGGCTCACTGAAGGAACACTTTCTAGTTGACATGAGACACCCTGGGTTAGAGGGAGAGCAGGGAGTTCCCACTCATTTCAGTGTGGTCCTTCATCAGCATCCGAACTGCCATTCCCATCAGCTTCTGCCTTTCCAAGAGAGCTGGGTCTGTGGGCAGCACGTCAGGAGGAAGTGTATTATTCCTGGCAGGGCACTTGAGTTTCTAATTACCAGATTCCTGGCTTAATTGCAATTACCTGGACACCCAGGCAGGGTGAACTTTTGGAAAGGAATGTAATTAGTGAAGCAGGAATTTTGCTGCCAGCTCCCTGTCTGGGTACCAACACTAAACAGAACCTGCTAAGCCCGCATCTGTGCAGACCATCGTCAGTGCTAGAACCCTTCCTTAAAACATCCAGGAGCACGCTTCAGCTTTACATTCAGAACGCCGATGCTACCACATATGGTGCTCAGTTTTTTTGTTCATTTGTTTTTGTTTGTTTGTTTGTTTTTTGTCTTTTGGGGTTTTTGTTTTGTTTTGTTTTGTGTGTGTGTGTGTGTGTGTGTGTGTGTATAAGTGTTAGGAATGAGTAATTCTCTAGAAGAGAAATAATTACCCAATAGTGTATTATCCGGACAAGCAGTGTACATGGATGAATGGATGCAAACCCCAAGGTCTGTGCAGAGGAAGGAAATGACTTCATTGCTTCGTTACCTCAGCAGCTTTTCCTAATCAATATTTTTCATTAAAGATTAAATCAAACCCCTCAAAGCTTTAATCAAATTTACCTATACAGGTTTATAATTATCTTAAAATAATTTTAAAGTCTAGAGCAGTAGAGATGAGTCAGTGATTAAGAGCACTAGCTGTTTTCCAGAAGACCCAGGTTCAGTTCCCCACACCCACATGGAGGCTCACAGTCATCTGTAATTCCAGTTTCAGGGGTTCTGATAGCCTCTTCTGACCTCTGTGGGCACTGCATGCATGTGGTGTATATACATGTAGGCAAAGCGCACATGCAAGTACAATTTTATCTCTCTATCTATTTATTTTGAGGCAGGGTCTCTCTGTGTAGCCCTGGCTGTCCTGAAACATGGAGTAGACCAGGCTGGCCTCTAACTCAGAGATCTGCCTTCCTCTCCCTCTCGGGTGCTGGGATTAAAGGTGTGTACCACCACTGCCCAGCCTAAAATTTAATTTTTAGATCCACGGAGGCCAAATCTGAAACATCACTTTCCTCTGTTCCTCACATTTGAGAGGCCCACCATGCAGTCTAAGCACAGATTCAGCCTACGAGGGCATTAAGCATCTGCTTGTGGTTTATTTTACATGTTTTTGATTTGGTTCTTAGCCCCCTGCTATTTTTCCCCCTTCAGCTTCTCTGAGCTCTGTCCTTCCTTTCCATTTCAGCAGATTCTTTGTCCACACCAAGGTTAATTTTGTCAGTCTATGGTTAGTTAACTCACAAATGGTCTTTTATGGCTTCTTCCCTGTGGAGTGCTGGTCCTTTCGTGCACCCTTCTTAAGACACGCCCCCACTCTCACCCTGTATGCTTAGGCTCTGCGTGGGCTGCCTGGCTGGCTTTCTCTGACACTACTCAAGCCATCTCCAACGGGACATCCTTTAATTCCTTCCTGTCCTTTAATGGTGGTATGAACATCTAGTTGAGTATCTTTCATGCATTTAATTATGTTTTTATTTAGACTGTAGTAAATTAGAAAGCATGCTGCCTGGAGCCCGGCTGCACCTGAATGCATCTTTGTCAGCTGTTGAATAGCATACAGCCGCAGAATTGCACATGACATTAATAGCATAAAATACGGAAAGGCATGCTGAGGATGGCATGCCTTCCTCAGGGAGCTCCCAATGGTCCCCAGCACCTCTAAGGGCCTTGTTTGTGTTATTGCTGCTGGTGTTGTATTATTGTTACTTGGGTCTTATGTCAGATCTGCAAGGTGGCTGTGGCAGGTGATATTCCCATCTTATAGACAAAAGAACTATGTGGTGAACATATCCTGTCCATCACCTAGTGGGTGGGAGCTAGGCACTGGTCAAAAGTATTTTACTAAATCCCTATTCTTATGACTTTCACTATCATAGGGTTGCCAGATTTGGGACAAATAGAAATTGAATTTCAAAGAAAGAGTAAAATTTTAGTGAGTCCAAATACCATGTGACTCATACTTACACTAAAAAGTGTTTGTTGTTAGGCCAAAGAGATGGCTCAGCATTTACGAACACTGGCTGCTCTTGCAGAGAGAACCCAGGTTAATTCCCAGCACCTACACAATAGCTCACAACTGTCTGTGACTCCAGTTCTAGGGTTTGAGCCTCTCCTGACCTCTGACCTCCAGGCACACAAGCGGCACATCAGACATACGTACAGACAAGATATCACACACATAAAATGAATTTTAAAAACTCTTATTTCTCTGAAGTGCAAAGTCAGTGGGGTCCAGTGTCTCACCTGATTATCCTAATCCATAGACACTGTGTCTGCTCACTGCCAGTTCTTCAGTGGTAGGCAGAAGCGGTTCTGGGTTCGGCCCTTTAGGGCTTTATCATGGCTTTTGTTTTTATGCAGTCCAGTTACTGGCAACTTAATGGGAGTGTCTCTGCTGCCGTCTTCCTGTTGCGTGTTGTACTTAGGGAGTATTTTCATGGAAAGGACACCATGCTAAATTCTTTCCAGCAGCTAATATGCAGAGTTTGCAGAGGGAAAGTGAAATAATAAATAGGAGTGTTGTTGAAGATAACCCAGGTGAGCTGACGCATTGGGAGATAATGCGGTGTTCAGCAAAGCCCCAGTGCCGAATCTGGATCCCCAAAAACGAAGCTCCCACGTTGGAGGCTTTCGCTGTCTCTTGCCATTGAGCCTCTCCGTTTCTGCTGCTGATTGCTGCAGACCCGAGTTTGCTTTGAAAACTTGCTGAGTGTTTATAGAATGAGAAGTTGATGGCAGCTCTCTCCTCGGGACTGTCTTGAATCTTGTCCTTCCTGTGCTGTTGGTTGTTCTGTCCAAAGCATCTTTTAATCAGTGTTGTAAAAAAACGTCTTAAAGAACTGATTACATTGGAATGTGTCCAGCTGGATCATCCTAACCCTGGGCATTGAAGAATATGGAGAGTGCCTCATGTGGTGGCTTTTCTGTCTCCCTTTAAAAGTATTTTTAATTCTTAGACTGTAGCAAGTGCCGAGGCAAGTCATCCGCTGGTACGGGTGAATGAGCTGCCAATCATTTTCTTCTTGCTCTCGTGAACTGTGTGGTGCTGGTAGAAGGGGGGGCGGCATTAGCATTTACCGCACAAGTAAATACTATATACGCTGTGCCACATGCTCCACGCATGTCGTGTTCGTGCGTGAGTGCACATGCACCAGAGGTTGACAACTTATTTTGTGTGTGGGGGGGACAGGGTCTCTCACTGAACCTGGAACTCACCAATTTGGCTAGGCGTACTGGCCAGTGAGTTCCAGGGGTTGTTCTGTCTCTGCACCCCCTTCCCCCAGCACTGGGGGTTCAGACATGTGCTGCAACCTTTATGTGGGTGTTAGGGATCGGACTTACTAGACATGTGTATGTGAGTTTCCAAATAAGACCTCCAATTCCTGTGTAGTGTGCGTTGTTAGTAAGCCAGTCCTCCTGGTTCTATTTATGGTGGTTTTTAATGTATGGAAATCTTACTGATTTGTAGTCCTAATCATCTATTTCCTGTTATAGATTCCAAATGGCTAGAGAGTTACCAAGGAGAATTTCAGTCCTTCATGGTTTGTCCTGGGATAGAATTACTTTAGCAGATATCTGTAAGCCTGGGTCTGAATCCCCACACAGCTCAGAAAGCCATTGTTACTAGTAGAATATGCTGTGAGGGAGACATCCCTGGTGATTAAATACTTCCAGGTTCTAGAACTGATGCAGGCCTGGGACAGGCCAGCACCTCTGTCTCGTCAGTGGGGTCCTGCAGAGGCACAGAGTGGGGCCATTTCCACTGCTGTCCCCAGAACCCTGTGCTTCTTCCTAGGCTGAACGGCCCTTGTTACAGGACTGCAGTTTCCCTGAGATAGACCAGTGCATTTGTTCTGATCACAGGGCGCTGGCTTGTCTCCTTAAGGTACCTTCCATATTCCTGCTGATAATTATCTGTCCTGTTTATTTTTAGTAATAGCAGATACCGTAGAAGAGAATATGCTTTCCTTTCCATTGAGAATCAGCTTTTCAGGAGTTAAAAATTGTCATGTGTTTGTAAACACTGAGAATTCAAAGCTTATTTTTCCAGAGAGCTTGTTGAGATGTATCTTTGTTTTTAAAGGTTTATTCATTGCATGTGTATTTAGATGATTCACCTGCATTTACATCTATGCACCACGTGTGTGCAGTGCCCACAGAGGCCAGAAGGAAAAGCTATCTGATCTCTCAGAACTGGAGTTTCAGGTGGCTTTGTGAGCTGCTTTGTGGGTGCCAGGAATTGAACCCAGGTTCTCTGGAAGAACGGCCAGGGCTCATAACCCTCTTAACTCGTGGGCAGTGGCTCCAGCCCCTGTTGTATCCATTTGTAATGTAAAAGAACAAAAGGTGATTTCAGAGCCTGCACTGTTTGGTGTCTACAGAAATGGTTTTCCTAGCGTTTCTTCTAGGGTGTGAATATATTGTTTCTCACGGTGACTGCTGAAGACGGTGTTTTCCTTTCCATACTTCCAACCCTCCTCACCCCTGTGTAACCCAGGCCACTGAGCATCAAGGGGGACATTCACCATGCTCACCTCTGAAGATAAAGCTGCCCCCACCCCTTTTTTAAAGCTACAACTATTTTGACTCTGAGTATTATTGGTTCTATACTTAATCAAGATTTATCATTCCATCTGTGTATCCCTCTATATTAATTACTTTTATTAGAAATTTTTATTTAATTTTTAAAAAATTAATCAATTATGCATTAATTAAGAATGCATCAAGATCAGTTTATGTCAACCCTTGATTTAACGGGCATATTGTTGTTTGAACCGGAACAGGTAAATGAGCCCTGCTGAGAAGTCATTAGTGGGTTGGAACAGTTGTGCTCATAGGGTCAGGGGTCAGATCATTATGTACCCTTAAGAACATCTGTTAGAGTTGGACTTGTTGCTTTTTTGAAAGCAGGTCTTATTTCTTATTTCCAGGACAGTGCTCAAGAGTAGTGTGTCTCGTTTTTATTTTATTTAAATTCTGTTTTGTTTTGTTTTGTTTTGTTTTGTTAAGACAGAGTTTCTCTCTGTATTAGCCCTGGCTGTGCTGAAACTCACTTTGTAGACCAGGCTGGCCTTGAACTCACAGAGATCCATCCACCTGCCTCTGTTTCCCAAGTGCTGGGATTAAAGATGTGCACCACCATGCCCAGCAAGAATAGTATGTCTTAGTGCTAGTTTTGCTGTCCTTGTCTCAAGGTCAGGTTTGTTGTTGAGACAGGGTCTGGCAGTATAGCCCAGGCTGGCCTGGAATTTAGACTGTAGCCCAGGCTGACTTTAGACTCCTACAGAGGTCACTTTTTAAATAAATATTATGCAAGCATATCAAATGCAGGATCTGTACATTCATAATATTTAGTTTGATACATTGTCTCAGAATGCACATGCTTGCGTGATCAGTAGTTAGGTCAGAAGTGCCCCTATGGATGCCTGAATCATTCTCCAGCTAACCTCATCCCCACCAAGATCAAGACCGTCCTGATGAAAGGGCATTGCTCCGTCACATGCCACTGGTGGTGATCAGCCAGGCAGGCTGATGTCTCCTCTTGAGCATGTCGTAAGTTTTTGTCGACAAGAGCCACCAAATCTGGAGCTGCTGTCAGCATCCAGTCAAGTGATAGCTGATGATTTGGGAGTGATAAATGGCCACAAGAGAGTCACCTTTGCATTGAAAAACAATTCTCAAGAGTTTAAAAAAAAAATGAAGGAAGGAAAGTAACATTTTCTTTCAATTTTGCCTTTCCATTCCTTTTTAAAAAAATTCTTTTACATTTAACTTGGGTGTTTGATGGGGCACATGTGTGAAGATCACGGGAGTGATCTGGTAGGAATGAGTGAGTCGGTTCTCTTCTTCTGCCACGTAGGGTCCTGGGATCAGACTTGATACCAAGCCCTTTGACCGGTCCATTCAGAGCAGTGTGTACAATCTGAATTTTTATTTCTCTCTTGATAATGAAAAATAAGACAAGATGCACATTAGCTTAAACATATCATGTGTTAAATTCCCTAAAGGCTCTGTGGAAGGAACCTTGGTGATAGGACCGTCTCAGGCAAAGCCTTGTCTTGCTTGCGTGCCGCATTATGGTCTTTGATAATTTGCATATACCTCAGTCGGGGTGAGCTTTGGTTCTAAGCCCACCGCGCCTAAGTCTAGGACACCAGGGTGTTGTTTCACCCTCTTGTATTTTCTGTTGCAGTAGGAGGTCGAGGAACTGATTGCAGTGAGGTTTTGATATTTCCAACAGAGCAGAACTAAGGTTTGGGTTTTTTTTTCCAATAAGATGAAGAGAATACACTTGGATTATTAAGTGATTTCCATTCCAGGAAAACAGTGGACCTCCTGGAAAACACCCAGATAGGTTGGTTATGGAGTTGACTGGAAGCAACAGAAGGAAAACCTGGGTTTGCAGTGGGAGAGCCGGACTGAAGTCTCACGCTCTACTGGTCTCCTGCAGGGTGAAACACATTGGTTTTCCCTATTTATCATGATGGCTGGCAGGCTTCAGTGACTTTAAAAATGTTTTAGAGGCTTGATGTGCTGGCCCTCTCACTCCTCCTCCTTCAAATAAAAAGGGGGGGAGAAGGGTGTGTGGCATACAAACACACACACACACACACACACACACACACACACACACACACACACTGTGCATAAGAGCTGTCATTTACTGTATTCTCCATTTCAAAGAGGAGCTCAGGTGCCTTGTTCCATCACTACAAACCAGTTACCAATGAAGAAGTGGAGGTCAGATAATTAAGTAAATGTGGTTAAGACTAAACGGTCAGTGAGGAGCAGTTGAAGGAATGGAGCCAAGTTTCAGACCACTAGCCCATGCTCTGAAGCACCAAGTCTGCATCAGCTCCCTTCTCGCTCACATACTGGGCGAGTCTAAGAATCTCTGGGCACTAAACAGGGTCACCTTGTTGGGGCCTCTAGTGACAAATTCTTGAGGACAAACTGGGCTCAGAATTAACCTGAGGCACTCAGGCTCTTGCTGAAGCAGAGTCACTCTCAACCCCCAGTTCCCAACGGGCAGGGGTGCCCAGTTTTCTTCTACAGGACCCGGTGGCCCCAGGGACCGCCCAGAGGACCTCCTTCTCTGAGGCTTACCAGTGCACCTGCTTGCTTGGCTGTGTGTGTCTGTTCAGCTCAGTGCTCTAAACTGGTCTTATATGATGCTTCATGTTTGTGGCATACGCCAGAGCCTTGTCTGTCTGTTTGTCTTGCCTTCCCTTCCCCATCTCATCATTGGTCTGTTTCATTCAGCCACCCAGAAAACGTGTGTGCCACAGTGCCCGTGCTGGCCTGTCTTCTGTTCTGTGTACTTGTAAGCGTGCATGACCGGCTCTTCCATAGGTCGAGTTTGGGGGCATTTAAGTTCAGTTTCTGCTGTAGCCCATGTTTGTAAACTAAAACAGCTATAAACACTTCAGAACACAGAGCTCTGTAATAAGCAAACTATTTATCACATTACATTGAAGCAGGGATCCATTGCGGGCTGAGAACTGTGCTAGGTCACACGTGGTCAAGTCATGACTTAGGTCTCCCCAAGCAGTCTGCCTCCACCACTGGGTTCTCTTCTATGTCACTCCTATGAGACCTGGGGGCAGTCAGCATACAGAATGGGCAAAAGCTGATGATTGACCAGTTCTAGCAAAATTCTTAGAGACTCTGTATAAATTCATCTAGCTTCTTGCTATCTGACTTCCCTCTGGCCCTGACTATGAAATCTTTGTTGTCTTGGAGGCATCCTGCCCCATCAGGTAGGCTTGCTTGGTAGTGCTCTGCCTGTAATAGTGGGAGTTAGTTGTCCTCGGGTGAATCAGTTTATGGTCACTTGATTTACAGGGCTATGTACAACCCCTGTGTGAGCCACTTCCAAGAAGATGGAGTGAATGTGTTTGTAAGTCCAAGGAGTTGGAGAACCAGAGCATATATTAAGACACACCAAAAGGGAGAAATCAGAATATAGAAGCTCTGTTTGCAGTCACCAGAGGAGGCAGAAGACTCTCTTCTGTTGTGCACACTAGAGTGTAGCCTCTGCGAGCATTTGCATGTCGGCTCTTCCGTTTATCACTTACAAACTTGTTTGGAAACAGGCTGTCACTATAGCCTAGGCTGACTTGGAACTCACTCTGAAGCCCAAGCTGGCCTCTTGCTTTGCCTCCCAGGGCTGGGGTTACAGGCATGAGGCACCTTGCTTGTCTCAAAGTTATATGCTTATTTACCAAAAGAAACAAGGTTTTGAGATAGTTGTGTGCTACATAAAGACCGAAATAACAAGTATTAAGAAATGCTGTTAGGTACTGGTGTGCATGTTTGTATACAAGTACACATGCACATACATGAATGAGTACACGTACGTACACACACACTTTTTTGTCCTGTTTGATGATGTGCTGGTGGGCTAATGAACATACCTATCAAACTGAAGCCCATACAATGGGTCACAGAACATGTGCATGAGTTTATAAATATCCACTTCTCGTTTTAAACACACAATGTGGGAGGTAAAGGTTCCAAGGGGGAGGGGGGTAAAGTTCCTCCTCTTTACATTTTAACACTTCTTTCTCCTTCATTTACCTGAAATACTATTGACAATCCT
The DNA here is from genome assembly GCA_902168405.1 of Peromyscus aztecus. NCBI lineage: Eukaryota > Metazoa > Chordata > Mammalia > Rodentia > Cricetidae > Peromyscus > Peromyscus aztecus. The sequence goes on along the minus strand of CABHPQ010163283.1, from coordinate 27,356 downwards.
CAATGACATGTTCCAGAAGACCACTGGTGACCTCACACTGTACACCTTGGACATCAGAAGCTGCTTAGAAAGCTTTTAATCAAATAAATTTCAAAAACAAAAACAAAAAACGTTTGCAGCCTGTTAAGAGTCAGTACCACTGACTTCTTGCTGGGAGGCTGCAGTTACCAGCTTCTGGAATGTGCTCTAGCAAAACCCGCTTCCCCACCACTGGAAAGACAGACCCGGCTGGGTTTCTTCCCACTCCTGAACACTTCGACTCTGTTTTCATCATTTCCTCACATCTCCTGTACTAGGAATGTTCTCTTTTCCAAGAGTGACCCTGCTTAAATGCTGAGACCATGGACCAATTGCCAGGGTCTAAAGCTACCACGGAGAATTTTCTCTGTGAAAAATTCAGCATCAGCTTGACACTGATAATCCCGAGTAGTAGGTAATGAGAGGCTGCAGCCAGTGGGAAGGAATTCCACACATACCCACTTTTCTATAACAAGCAACAGTCAGCGGCTCGGCCTCTTCAGGAAGCGGCGCCGGGGCTAAGCAGCCACACTGCACACCCTAGCCCGAGAGACCAGCGCTTGTCACTTGGTACTGTCCATTGTCCTCTTAAGATGAATGAGGTGATTTATAACTACAGTTTTTTAAAGATGCACAGATTATAAAATTGTCAGTTTATACATCGCCTTGATAGAGGACAACAGGTTGGTCCTTTGACATCTTATATTCATATACATAATTATGGGCAAAGATATGTTTCATTTACAAAAAAGGAAATGTGGCAATAGTTAGAAATAAAATGATGGGACTACTAGTCATTTTTATTTCATTTGCTGATTTGTTGTTGTTCTTAGGCATAAGCTGTGTTGCCTTAATTTTTTTCTTTTTTTTTTTTTTCTTTTTAAGATAGTATATGATACCTTGAAACTACTCTTTCCATTGCTGACATCGGCTTCCTTCCTGGAGGGAATTTCAGAAGACCCCTTTTCTGTTGCTTGTTAAAAGTCTTCAGCGAAATAAAGTTAACAGCAAATGTCACTTCATAATTGCTGTAATGATCACACAGCTGTGCTCTGTGCAGCATAGGCGCTCTGCTTCATTTCCTGCCCAGATCCAGTTTTTCAGCCTGTGGTGAGGAAGCCCAGTGACTTGCTGGCCACTGCTGAGGACCAGCAGGCAGGCCAGAGCAGAGCCACGTGGGCAGAGGGCTGCCACACGGGCACTGCCCGTCAACTGCAGGGCTTCTGTCCTTGCCTTTCTTAGCTTTTGTGCTTGCCTGCTTGTTTTCTGACTTGTCGGCTTTCTCTTGGCTAGGCTCCGATGGTTTTATTTATGAGTATGTGTGTTTTCGAGGAGGAACCTCACACTTAAATGAACCTGTAAGCAGCCCAGAGAAAAGCAAGGGCCTGCAGCGCTAATAATGAGAACTGACAAGGCGGCCCTGCTGGGTTTATTTATGACCTTCTGCCTTTGTTAGCTCTTGTGAGAAATTCCTTTCTAACCATAACAATATTGTTGGAGTTTGGCACTGTTCAGAGAAATCCTACCGAGCCCCGAGGCCCACAGACTGGCAGCCTTTCAGCTCATAAGCGATTGCAGAGCTGCCCATAGTCTTACATTTCCTTTCACTCTTTTCAATTCTTAAGTAGTTTTCGCCAGTCGTTCTGTGTGTGGTTTTTAAAGAAGATATCTCTTTTATTCTCAGAGCCATACGGAGTGCTGTTTGGCACAGGGGAAGAATTCAAAAGAGGGCAGGCTGTGGGAGAGGCGAGCGAGTCCGGTCTAGGGTGGACGGTAGAAAGCCATGTAGCACCCTGCCCCTAGCTGACACTCCTGGAGCTGTGACCTGGAGTACAGTGCACTGGTTGTCAGGTTAATTCCAGTCCAGTCCGTTCACATTGTCTCAGCTTGTTCGTTTTTGTCTTCCCCCTCCAAATGAGACAGCAATTTTAAAAGCATTCACAAAGAATTGTCTTTATAGTTGTGATTATCTTTGGTTGCAGATGAGAATGGGTAACATTATACACTGAGCTCTTAAATGAGACAGATGAGACGTTGTCCCTCGTGGCTTCGCTCAGGGCACAGGAAAGCCGAGGCTGAGCTGCTGCTCTCTGGTTGTTCCTGGACATGGAGCTGCTGCTGTAATGACGGAAGAGCAGTCTCATGGCTTCTGTGTGAAGTAGGCAAGTGGCCTGTGTTTCTCCACATTCCAGAGGCCAGCTTCTGTGAGGGACATGTGACTCATTTAGCTGATTTCCTAAGTATAACGGGAGCTCACCGCCCTTCCACGTGAGCACTGTTATGGTTTATGGGTCATCAGCCTGACCTCTTCGACATTCATAAAAGGGTGAATGCGCATGCACGCACACACACACATACACATACACACACACACACACACACACACACACACGTCTGTGTGAATGTAGGTTATGTGTATTCATATACTTTGTGCTCTTCATAAGTTAAACTAATCTGTAAGTTTATTTTCTGCACTTAGTTTTCTCTCCAATAAGAATTACATTGTTTTTAACATAAAATATTTTAATAATTCATGTTTTAAGGAAACCGCTAATCAAGATCTAAATGATTTCTAGCTTGCCAATGTCTGTCCAGTTTTGTTATTTCTTGTTTTTAAATTTATTTGTAATACAGAGTAATCAAAATGATGGTCAAAATCCATGAAAGGAGTCTGTACTAACACGTAGCTCTCTTGGTCTCCTTAAGACATAGGCCAGTTTTATAGGGAGTTGAGGAGACAAGCGCGGGTGTTACCCCTGGGAAGTGGTGCAGCCAAGTTTCTAGCCAGGCTTCCCAACCCAGGCAGTCCTCTTCCAAGTGGTGCGTCCTCTGCTGGGCAGCCTATGTATTACAAAGGTGTGCTGACTCACTTCACCATTTCCATGCTCTGCCACATGCACAGAAAGCTGTCAGGTAAAGTTTGCAGGAACGAAAGGGAGCCACGCTTGTCCCATCTCACAGCTCATCTCCCAGTGTTAGCGTTTTTTACCATGTCTGATCTTCACCTCGCCATAAGCGTTATTTCCTCGTTCTCTACCTGTGCCTCACCTTGTACTCGACATGCCCAGTTGTCGGTTCCTACTGGAGAACTTCCTGCCCGCTCGGTGTTTGTCTTGTAGCCTTGTACTTAACTCTTGTGGCAAGCTGTCTGCCCACATTGTGTGTTTGCATGTGGGTGAGAGGAGCCAGTTGTGAAGACAGCCATCTCCTTCTTGTGACCACCTCCAGGCCCCAGAAAAAGAGACTAGCGTTCACAAGAAAGCTGGGCATCTCACAGGCGCTTTCCGGAAGCTGGCCTGGGTGGGGAGACGAGAGGAGGCAGGTGTGGGGAAGGCACCATCACCCCTTTCATGCATTGATATGGGTGCCTGGAGTAGAATCCGGCTTACCTTGGAAGTATGTCATTCACGGAGACATTGGGCAGTGGGACAGGCAGCAGCCCCACCCCTAGAGAATCTCTGTGTTCTGTCCCAGTGTGTGGGCCATGCTCCAAGCAGCTACTGAGTGGCCCAGCAATGGCTCTGCAGGGCCAAGTGGGAGGGCGGTGTGGGGGCAAACTCGCCCTGAGGCCTCTGTTGACAGTGTTATTTTCATCATTATTATCACGGTTATGATTACTAGTCCTGGAGATTTCTGTCTGCAGCCTTGAATGGGTTTATGACCACCTCCTCTCAAGGAGTTTCTGGAGTAACATGAAGTGGTTATGTGCTCTTAGGAAAAATTATTATGTAAAAGTGCACTTGAATGCCAGCTCTTCAGATGTTAAGTGACCAGCTGGCCTTGTAAGAAAATGGAAAACAATTTGTTTTGGAAACCTCTTATCTAGGTGAGCCTGTGAATCATACAAAATAAGAAATCCATATTTTAAGTTGAACTTTTAGAAGACTGCTGAATGCTGTGAACTTCATTTTAAAACAGAAAAAGTCTCCATAAATCTTTTCCATCTGTGACCCAATTAAGCTAATTGTATAAAACTATCTTTGAGTCCATTTTTGTTGTTGTTGTTGTTGTTGAGTGTATATGGTTTCAGGCTGACCATTTTGTATTGGATAACCAATTAGGAGATATGTAACAATAATAATAAAAGAAAAAGCTCTTAGTTTGAGAGCTGGGGGAACTTGGTAGGATTGGTGGGAGAAAGGAGGAGAGGAGTGATATAATTATATTTTAATTTAAACTGTATTTTTAAAACAAGTGTAGATTAAATAAACGGAAGCAGTGTTGACAATATAAATAAATAAGCATGGGCCATTTACTACTGCTAAAGGTACTTGGTGTCCACCGCATGTTGGTGACTGTCCCCTCCCCCATCTCCCTGTGTGAGTGACATGTCCACTGCATGTTGGTGACTGTTCTCACATGGAAGCAGTCCACTCTGCTTCTAGACATCTCTGTGTACAGGGCAGGTGTGAAGTTGGGAATTACGTAATAGATGCACTTTTAGGTTGAGTTGCCGACAAATGGTCGTCCAGAGAAGTTACACTAATTTACCTTCCTACCCTGTGCATGCCACAGAGTGGGGGAGGTGATCCCCTTTGTTGTTTTATTATCATGATGTCTCCATTGGTGGCATCACTGTCATTTAGTGTTGACAGATGTCATCCTAACTGCCTTATAAAAGAAGTCACATTACACATCACACATCAGGAGTGGGAGGAGTGACTGTCTTGACCATGTAAAAGCGAATGGAGGAAGGGCAGCTTTTCCTTACTCACTCCAAAGTAACGCGCCTGGGGAGATGGCTGGGTTTGCTAACTGCTTGCTACAGAGCCATGAGGACCTGAGCTCCTATCTCCAACACCATGTAAAAGCCAATTAAAATGCCTGTTATCCCAGAACTGGGGGATCAGACACAGGAGGATCCCTGGAGCTCACTGGCCAACCTGTCTGTCCAAATCAGTGTGCTTTTACAGCCAAGAATGACACTGAAGCCAACCTCTGGCCTCCACATGTGCGTGTGTGTGTGTGTGTGTGTGTGTGTGTGTGTGTGTGTGTGTGCTGTTACTCGTGTTGTGTGTGCACACACACACACACAACACGAGTAACAGCACTGTGGGAGTAATTGCTGCAGGCAAAAACCCATGGACAGATGTGATAACTAACAAAGCTCGAAGGAGAAGACACTTGTGTAGCATCGGAGTCATCCCTCCGGTGTTTGCTCCTTTTGTAGTGGCCGCAGAAGCCACAAGCTTTGTGGTGTTTCTAGGAGCCAGAGTGTCACTTTCCTCCGTGTGTCTGGACTGGACCTGCTGACTCTCCCCATAAGTAAGGCAGGACAGAGCAAGGACCACTTAACCCTGGGGAGTCCTGGACCACACTACTATACACAGGAAGTCTCTTCCTGTTGAGATAAGATGTGAGGGGTGTGTCTCTTCTCTTGTATTTTTTTGCCCCAATTAAAAAACTCTGGGCTCATAATTCAGAAACAATAAACAGTGGCAAATTAAAGAGCATTCCACAAAATACCCAATGAGACATGGAACTCACAGAAAGACTCAGAAACTGTCCAGGTACCATGGAGATGGGAAATCCTTGCAAGGGCTTCCCTTGGAATGGAGAGAAGACTGGAATGGACCTAGCTGAGTCTGCAGTTCTGTTGGAGCACTGGCTTGTGCAAAGGTGTAGAGCCAGCAGAGGCCTGCCTGGGCAGCGCGTGCAGGAAGCCCCCAGTATTGACTGAGAAGGCGTGGTCAGGGTGAGCAGGAAGCCCCCCAGTGTTGGCTGTGGAAGGCGTGGTCAGTGTGAGCAGGAAGCCCCCCAGTATTGGCTGTGGAAGGTGTGATCAGTGTGAGCAGGAAGCCCCCCAGTATTGGCTGTGGAAGGTGTGATAAGTGTGAGCAGGAAGCCCCCCAGTGTTGGCTGTGGAAGGTGTGATCAGCATGTGCAGGAAGTCCCCAGTATTGACTGTGGAAGGCGTGGCCTGCGTGTGCAGGAAGCCCCCAGTGTTGGCTGTGGAAGGTGTAAAGCCAGCAGAGGCCTGGTCAGGGTGTACAGGAACCCCCTTCCTCCCCCAGTACTGGTGTGGCATTCGTGGGCCAAATTACTTTCAAAACAAACAGGCTTTTAAAAACCAGGGAGGCTATAAAGCAAACATGTATCCGTGTGGTTCAAGTTAATAGCAAAAATACCTAGACAACCAAGTTTTAATGTTTTTCTACTAACAAAACTTCTCTTTATTCCACACGGACTCACTATAGTTGTGAGTTGTGTGTTTCTCCGTCATTGTTTTCTTAAGTTGCTAATTTATTTGCAGTTTCTACGGATCTTGCTGTTTTAAAGAATTTCCCTGCTACGCTGTTGAAGAAATAAATGTCTCCTGAGGGTTCATGCCTTTTTGTTTTTAAGTGTTATTTTTAGAGTTTTTGCATGCTTAGCATTGAACTTCTAAGATAAACAGTGACGTTTTGCACCTTGAGAGATGCAAAAGGTGGTATTGATGGCTTTTCTGTCCTAAAAATTTATAGTATGTTTTCAGTGATAAAAACAGGAATCAGGAGACAGAGTCTAAATCTTATATATTTACAGACCTTGTTAGTTTGTCAATTTCCTCCCAGAACACATGGGTCATTAATATTTATAGGATCATACCTGGTGGTGATATTTATAAAACACCAAACCATATTCCAGAGCCATCCTCTGCTTCAGCGGGTGCCTCCCTGTCAGACCCAGGTGACCCCAGAGTCACCACCCGTGGTTTTAGAGTAGACTGTAGCATGTTAAAGGTGTGTGTTACTCACAGCCAGCTTTAGGATACTGCCTGGTGTTTTGAGACATTAGACTCATATTGTGTGTTGATTCGTAGAGCTGTGTACACTCGTGAAATTAACGCAGTCTAGAGAACACACAACTATTTAACCAAACTGCCATCACTCCAGCCCTAATTCTCTTATTGTTTGCATATTTGCTTAACTCTGTATATTTTAAAATATGTTGATTTGGGAAAATGCAAATTTGTTCTCCAGTGCTACCTGGAGTTTTAATCTTTAGTTTTTAAAATTTCATATTTGGCACCCCCATTCCATCCTTTTCTATCTTCTGTGAGAACATATACATTTTTGAAATCGCTTGCTAGGCTTCTCTTGGCTCCCTAGTTCCTAAAGCCATAATCTCTGTCTCTGGGTCTAGCAGAGCCTCTGAGAGTCATTCTCCTGCTGCCCCTGGCTGCTTCAGCCGTCCCCTCTCTGGCCAGCCTCCTGTCCCCAGTGAGCACACATCCTTAGGCTGCACCCTCCTCAGTCATCCTCCAGAGATTCCCCTACTTTCTTCCCCTGACTCGCCTACCTTTCTACCCTGCCAGAGGACCACCCTCCCTCCAGAACTTAGCTGCCTGCCCCTCACAATGGCCCCAAGAGGTGTTCCTTGGGGTGAACAGGCCATTGTGTTTGCTACAGTACATTCCACCTTCCCCTCCTCCAGGGAACTTGATGCTTTGTACCATATTTTATCTGCTTGTCTCTCTCCATTGAACTTTGGTGACAAGAGTTTTAAGTGTGTAAATCCACACAGGAGCTGCCCACTGAAGTATGAAAGGATCCATGTGTGCACGCTGCACACATGGAGTTCTCCCTCCTGCTGCACAACTACACCTTAGGTAGAGCATGTGTCCCAGGTCCTGCCGTATTGCTGTTTGATTACACGGCTTTGTTCTCCTAGCCTACACTTTGGATTGAAAGCACCACCGTCTCCCGGTAGTTAAAGGGCAGCAATTATCCACACATGAGCCTTAGTTTGTCCGTGCTGGCTTAGGCCTTGATTGAAGGGTCTTGCCTGTGTTAGATGAGGAATTGGGGAAGAATATTTGAGAGCTCATCAAACAATATACTGTGGCTTAGTCTGGTGAGGAAATAATTGTAATATCCCAGGTGCCAAATCATGGCAGTAGGGTTGAGTCACTGCTCACATTTAGAACTATTTACAAGGCTGTTCCCAGGCACTTTAACAAAGGGTTTGGGTTACTTCCAGATGCAGGTTAATTCCAAAGTTCATACAACTGAAGTTATAAACTCTTTTACCAAGTTGACTCTTAATTCAAGACTGTGTGTGTTGTGTTAAAAAGGCCTGTATGTTGCTCTTGGTACCAACACATCTGGGGATGGTTATCAGTCATGGAGAACCGTCACCCAGGAAGAGTTCAAAACTAGGAGTATTTTTGTGACCTCAGAAAAGGCACATGCAGTGAGAAAGATTCCCTTTGCACAGCACATGTTTCATGGTATGCTGCCCACCCCTCTGAATCTGGCAACACATTTCATGTTAGGAATGTTCACCTGGGGCTGGGGAGATGGCTCAGTTAGTGATGTGCTGGGCAAGCACAAAGAACCTGTGTTCGGATCCCCAACACCATGCAAGAAGCAAGGCACTGTGGAGACAGCAGGATCTCCAGCAGGGGCTTGATGGATAGCTAGTCTAGACAATTGGTAAGCTTCGGGATAAGTGAGAGACCCCGTCTCAATAAATAAACAGTGATGGAGGAGGGTACCTGCTGCCGACCACAGGCCTCTACACGAAACTGTGTCTGCACATACAACTGCGCACAAACAGGAATGCAATTACAACACACACACACACACACACACACACACACACCCCAGAGAGAGAGAGAGAGTTTTCACCCCAAAACATTTAGCAGTCGCTTCATTTTATATACTGATTTTCAAATTTTATTTATTCTTTTACAACTTTATACATATGTAATATACTTTGATCATAACCCCCCCATTGGCCTATTTTATCCTCTTTCTTTCCCAAACAAGACCCCCCCTCCTACTTCCATGGTTGTTTGTTTGTTTAAGAAAGTACAGCAATGGCATGCCTGAGCCTGAATTCTGCTTTTGTGAAGTGTCACTTCAGTCATTACCCTGGAAACATCCCTTAAAGTGAGAGTTACCCACAATGCAATCAATTGCTTGAGCAGAACTGCAGATGAGTCAGGGGCCAGTAGTTTCCCAAAGAGCCGCTCTCCGCTATCTGCCTCGGCGTGGGTTCTGACCCACATTTTCTGTGTAGTTCCCTCGGCTTTGGGATGCTCTTGTCATCCATGGAGTTTGTGACTTTCAAACCTGTGCCGAGTATTTTCTCCAGCTGCTCACACATCAGTTGGCTGTGCGTTGTGTATGTTGTCCTGCGGGATGAAGAGGCACATTTGGACGTGTTAAGAGAAAAATTAAGACGTGTAAGTTGGAAGGAGGATGGCTTTAAGCCTTCAGATCAGTGCTTAGGATCAGCTCTGTGGACTGTCTGCCTGATGGCTTTTATGTTTCACGTTGAGACCGGAACTCTAAGCTTTTTAAAAAAACTCATTTGCCGTCTAGACTAATGGGCAGCAGGGACTTAAGTAGACAGCTTGCAATATGGGTTTTGTACTGAAAACCTAGAAAAGTCATGGGAATCGAAGCCACAGAAAGGCTTTTTTTATTTTCTGTATCAAATTATTAGCTCAGTTTTAATATCGACTTCAAGGTATATTTGTATCAAATGCTTGAAGTTATAGCACCAACACAAGCTGGGACGGTGTAAAGTTACTTCTGCTACATTTCAAGAGGGCTACGAAGCTAATGAGGCTAGATTCTTGACCCCCACAGTGTTGCTTGGAGTCAGACTGAGAATTCATTCATAAAAGGTAATAGCTGAGTTGGTAGTTTTCAGGAGAACTTTTGTGGTAAATATTTAGAACTGTTTGCAGGTGCTAGATTATGCCACGTAGTGTTCGCCACAGTAATGTGCTTATAAATCCATTTTAATTTGCTCTTGAACATTAAATCCCCCCCATCTTTGTCCCATGCCTGGCATGAGAGTCAGTGCCCTTAAAGTTAAGGCCTGGTTGAAGGTTGTGTATGGTGTATATATGTGTGGTGTGTGTGTGTGTGTGTGTGTGAGAGAGAGAGAGAGGGGGGGGGTGTCTCTCTGTGTGTGAGTCTCTTTCTCTGTGTATATGTGTGTATGTCTGTGTGTGAGAATGTGTGTTTCTGTGTGCATGTGTATGAGTCTGTTTCTCTGTGTGTAAGAGTTTGTGTTTCTGTGTGTGTTGTGTCTTTGTGTGAGAATGTATGTTTCTCTGTGTGTGAGTTTGTGTGTGTGTGTGTGTGTGTGTGTGTGTGTGTGTGTGTGTATGTGTGTGTGTACACAGAGCAAGGTCTTCCTGCTTCTGAACATGACTGAGAATTTTGCAGAGTTGTGAACTGGCATTTTAACCCATGCCTTAAGCCTCTGGGAAGTCGCAGTGAGAAATCATTAGCTGTGTCCTATTAAAGTCCTGAAATGAGGCCTGTGCCTATTGCATTGATTGAAATATCTTCTCTGTTCCTAACTCTGTTTATCCTCTTTTCTCATGGGGTGTGCCTGAGCAAGGGATGCCCAAATGTGTGCAGTGCGGGGCAGCTCACCATTAGGGCTGAGCTCCACCAGCAGCTAATTGTACTGAGAGCTGCGGCTTGGAGTATTTGGAAGTTCATTTGCTTTTTGAAAACCCACTTACTTAATTAAGCAAGGGAGTACAATTTCCTAGCTTATTCCCAGTTCTCTGAATCAGTGACACATTGTCGGTATTGACTGAACTTACCCTGGGTTAACATGGGCTAAATTGAACACCATACCATCAAAGCCAAAGATAAATAGCAATATAAGTATTTTCAGGGAGGTTCATGTACAGTGTGTAAATGTTAGAGAACTCGTATTTACTGTTCCTTGTTTCCAGTTTGCATGGAGCTCTTTTAAAGAAGTTCCTACATACCATCTTCATGGAATTTTCCATGTGCTTTCCCTAGGCCTGGTCCATGAGGAATCAGGAACATTGTTGTGCTGTGTTCATTCCTAATTGCTCCTCTTGTAAAAGTCTGATGAGACTTCCTTTGCTGTCTGTCACATTTCATTCTTTGCCCAGTCCCTTGAGTGAACTGGAGGTTTTTTGCTTGGACACAGGGAGGTGAAGGGTGTGAGGTTACAGTGGTAAGTCTGTGCAGAGACCTTGAAATGGTTTTAAAAGTAAAGCAAGTGTTGCAGGTTTTTGTCATGTTGGAGACAGGGACTTTTAAAAATAAATGGACCACTGATACTGAGCTCACATTAATTTTGTTATATTGAAAAATATTCAGTATTGTGGGTGGCATTAAACAGAAAACACCTAATTTGATAGCAGTATCTCACCACATCAAATTACCCATACCTCCATCAGGAAAGAGAGGTCATAAGGAGAGCTGTGGGGTAAGGACTACAACCCCCAAGAGCCCTTGCTGCAGTCCCCTGACCCGACCTGCCAGCTCTCCCCTAAGATGAGTGGAAGCACTGTAGCTTGAAGGTGCCTTCCTGAGGAGATGCAAGGCAGCTTCTGCCTTTGCAGGCATCACGGATCTGATAATGCTTACAGAAGAAGGGAGCTGGTGCCCTGCTGACTAATTGTCCTCTGGGGGAGTGTTAGTGACGGGACTTGTGTGTTAACGAGGCTGTGTGCTTAAACCACTGCTGAACTTCCTTTATTAGTGCACCTTAAGATAGCTCTGCATATGGATACCGTAAGTATCTGCAGGGCGGGAGTATTTCTGTATCATTTACATATAAAAGTTCCGAGAGGGTATAGCAGTAATATAAAAATTATATCTTTTTATTGCTCTTCTGTTGCACCAAGGTCTAGTCAGCACTGAAATTCTGATGACACGTGAGCACGAAGGAAGCCACCGGTTTTATATTTTCCTCCTGGTGCTTCCTTGATCAGCCTGTTGAATAACAGAAATGTTTTCCATGCCTTTGCAGCTTGAATGGAGCTCTCTTGACACCATCCTCGTTGCTTTTTCCAGCAATAATGTGTATTTTTAAGGGAGGATGGGGAAGAAATTTGTAGGTCATGCAGAGAATTACAAAAATTTATGAGTAACATTCCAGTTTTTATGAAGGAAGATTTGCATAAAATTATTTAACTACAATTGAACGCTGACTTTACCTTGTGTCTACTCAACTCTGTTTGGTGTGCAGTAGAAAATGACTGTCTGTCTAGCTATTTACCAAATTATCTGGAAAGGTGTGGGACTAGTGTCCCCTCCCACCCGTCTTGCCAGTGCTGGGGAAGCACCTGGCTCAGATGGAGGTGACAGACACAGTGGCTGCCTTGTCACAGTGGCTGGCTTGTGGTGATCAGCACTGGGTGCAGGAGTTGCCACTATCCTTCCACTGTGCGGTCAAGCTCAGTCACAAGCACCTCACCTGCTAACTCATCCCAGTCCCGGGAAAGGTTTTGTTTTGTCTTTTGGTTTTTTTAAGAGAAAACTAGTAAACTGTGGGAAATGTTTTGTCTTATCAAAGATGGTGAGTGAGACAAGCCTGCCATTCCTTTGGGCTGATTAGCCAATCACATCCGATTGTGAAATTGAGCTTGGTCCAGTGGGATGAGACACCATCACCACCCCTATCAAGGGGGTGGAAAAACCCAAAAGGCATTGCAGCGAGTGTTTTTGCCAGACGTTCTAGGACATCCTTTTTGCAAAACGAACGGTTTTGCCCAGCTACCTTCACATTGCTTATGTGTTTCTTCATTCAGTGCCGAGATTGTTCATTCCCAGCACAACCCTACGTCTCTCAGTCGGTACTGTCAAGACAGTGTGGTACTGTTCCTGGTAAAGTCTGCGTGAACTATCACGTGCCGTGAAGTGTTTGTGTGGTTCACCTGAGACCTGCCTAGCACCTGGACCTAGGTCTTTGCATCAGGAGTCAGATGGTAAACATCCTGGGTCACATGGCCTGCCCCAGGTGCTCTGCTCCGCATTGCCACAGCATTCAGGGGCAGTGCTAAGGGCTGGGTGTGTCTTGTTTAAGGAAATACAGGAGGCCATCGTTTGAATTTCATATATTTCCAGTATGTTAACAAATACTGCTGTTGAGGCTTTTGTTGTTGTGTTTGTTTATTTTGCACGTAACCATGTGGGTAGGTCGTGGGCAGAGCATAAGTACAACTCACCTTTACCACACAGGTCATTGATTGCGGTGGTTTGGCAGTTCTCGAGTTGGTTACGAGTGCCTGCAAGGCAAACCCTGAGAAGCTCAGCCCAGGATACCTGCTCCTCTCCCCCAGATCCACACCCACCCAGTTCGCAGAATGGGTACATCGATAAGTGAACAGGAAGCCTGGGGTGGAGGAAAAGCGACCCCTTTCTCTTTGGACATGTCAGCCTAAATTTGTTTGTGGAATTGTGCAATTGTGCTAATTGTGTTGATTGCCAGCGGGTGTTTTGTTTCTGAGTTGTGTATGGCATGTTACTGGATTAATAACCTTTCTCTATTCCTACCTAGCTTTGTAAAAGCCATATCTAATTTGTAAGATCTAAGTGGCACTATCACTGAGCCAGTCAGTAATCAAGTTTAAATAGGAAGTTTTACCAGCTGAGTGTGTGCAAAATCACGTATGCCATGCGCCTAGAGCAAAAATGTTTGTTTTATCTCTGAATTCGGAAAAATCTGATTCAATTTACCTCATCTTATTTGAGAGATTTGATAATACCTTTTCCAAAGGTTAGATATTTTCAATCATCGTGTTGTTTTTCATAAGCAGAATTATTTGACTTTATAAGATTACTTTTTATTTTACTTAAACCAATATTATTCTTGTCATAAGACTTTTTCAATGTACACTCCATGTTTTCATGGGGCTGATCAGCTGTAGTTTATGTACATTTTTATCTTTGATAACATCCTCCTAACAGGGAAGTTCCTGGCACAGCTCAGAGTCCAGGGCCTAGGCTTTAGCTCTGGCTTTGTCAGCTGCATTTCTTCTGAGCCCCCAAGCATCTTCCTGAATCAGTCCTGAGAGCTCTTGCTCCAGAAGGTCCTCTAGTAAGCGAGGTTACGCATGGATAGAGAACCGAGTGGAGCACATCCGTTCCGAGCAGCATGCGCTGCTGGTCCAGACTGCAGCTTATTCTCTCCCACTCCCTCTGCATCCGGCTTCCAGTCTGGATGGCCCTCAGTGTGCTGACCACCTGGGAGAGCTGTCACACCAGCAGGCCTGTGTCTAATTTCTGGGCATCTGGTGACAGCGGCTCCCTGTCTGGGCCTGGGAACACAGCCGCTGTGTTCCTCATCTGTCCACGTCTTCTCTCTCTTCTTGCCTGCCTTTTCTATAGTTACTGCGTTCTCACCTGAGGAACGCGCCCTTCAGAGTTTATTACTTCAAGCTTAGGTTCTGTGGATCCTTCATGTGGAGACTTGAGTAGCTTCCTCCAAGGGGGTTATAGTCAAATTAGATGGTATTAACAGTGCAGAATTGTTGTATAAGGGCATATTGTGTAGTATTACAACTCATTTCTGACCATATAATGTCAACAGGATTGTGTTTCCATAATATACTAAAATGCAAATGCTACCATTTTATTACAATGCTTAAACATGGGGAATTTCTCACCATGAAGTTCAGTTCGAATTTTGACCATTATTAGATTACAGCACCCCAGCTTTGATTTCATCTGAAGGTTCCCCCAAGCCTGTAGTTGCTCACTTGATTGAAGTCCTCATTGCTGTGGTAATTTGCTCTACAGAGGGCTGCCTGGTATAGCATTTTGAAGAGGCCCACAGCTGGGAACCTTCCAGGGTAGCTTGTGAGTGTGAGCTGCAGCTTACCTCACCGTTTAAGTGAGCTCGCTGGAGTGTGGTGAGAAGCGGCCACACTGAATCTCGGTCTTGCCCGCTCACACTGTCTCTGAAGGATGGCATTGCCACTTTCAAGTCATGCTTTGTGTGCTTAGTGCTCCAAGTGTGTGAACACGTGCTTTTTCTTTCTTCCTCAGGACCTGTCTGGCTCCATTGACGACCTCCCCACAGGAACGGAAGCAACTCTGAGCTCCGCAGTCAGTGCATCCGGTTCTACGAGCAGCCAGGGGGATCAGAGCAACCCAGCTCAGTCTCCTTTCTCCCCACACGCATCACCCCATCTCTCCAGCATCCCTGGGGGGCCGTCACCTTCTCCTGTTGGCTCTCCTGTGGGAAGCAACCAATCTCGGTCTGGTCCGATTTCCCCTGCAAGTATTCCAGGTACTGTCATCCTTAATTATCTGCCATCCCCATCCTCGGTCTGTCCGTTGTACCCCCTTCCGACCCCAGTGTGAAGACAGATCTGGCCTCAGCAGCATCTCTCACACTTTACCTTTCTATTCACTCTGTCTTGGTTCTTTAAGACATGGATATGTTTACATATTAGGGATCTAACTGCATTTCCCACCAAAAATACCAGAGTCCCAGTTTCTAAAGAGTCCTAACAAGTGAGTAATAAATGACCAACTACTTTCTGATGAGATGTAGCATTTGGGGTGATATGACTGAAGACTGAGCAACTACTTCAAACGTTCAGTTTGCCATAAACAAAAGCCTTCACTGGCAGCTCTCTTGGAAAGGTTCTACAGTGAAGACCCTCCATCAGGAAGTGTCCTGAGATGAGCCTGCTGCCTGGTGTTGACCGTGGATCTGATTCTGTTTGATGGATATAATATGACAGTTGTTTTCTAGCATGTTTTCAGAGTTGGTGTTTATCCATGTGTGATCACAGTCACATACTGGTTGGTGCCAAGTACAGTCCAAAGTGCTGAACTGATACACGCTAGCACCTTCTTTCTGATAGAGTTCGTGTTCTCGCTAACTCTTGGGTTCACTTGACATCCGTATCGGGTGTGTGTGTGTGTGTGTGTGTGTCTGTCTGTGTGTGTCTGTGTCTGTGTCTGTCTTGGGGTTCTTCATTGCTCAACCACATTCATCTCTCTGGCATTGTACCAGCTGTTCCAACCCACCAGTAACCACTTTCCACTCTCACAGAACAAGATGTAATTTTTTGACATGTAACTTTTGCTAACGTGATAGTTTCCAGAGAGCACCTTCCACTAACCAATTAAAATGAGAATTGAACAGCTAGTAAACTGCTTGATAATTTATCATATTCTCCCCAAAACATAGGTGATAATTTTACCTCTTTTATATTTTACTCCTTTCATGTTTTATAAAATTTGTATTGTGTCATATTTATAAATAATAGTTATACATAGAATATTATGTATAAATGCACAATGCACTGTAATTATGAAATGAATCTAATCTTAAGAACTAGTGTGTATAGATGAATTTCTAAATGGTCTTATTAAATAAAAAACACAGAGCCAAATATAGGGGTAAAAGCCTTAGCTCAGGGAAATAGGAAAAGCCAACAGCCAACCTTACCTCACCAACTCTGCAGCTTCCAAATGCAAGCCACTTTCTGTCTACCCATGCTTTTATTGCCTTGCTGTTCTGCCCTCTCATTGGCTCTCTTAGCCCAGCTGCCTCACTTCCTCTTCCTACACAGCTCTGTCACTTCTGTCTGTCTGTACAGACCTCCAGGCCTCTGGTGTGCTAGAGATAACGGCATCCACCTGCCTGCTTGTTCCGTATCCCAACACGGTTTCCTCTCCCTCTCTTTATATTTTATCACTTTTTAAAAGAATTTTATTTATTACATTTTTAGAGTTTATGTTACTATTTTTATTTACTACATTTTTATGGAAACTTATCCTCTTTAGGATGACTGTAATATTTCATCAAACTGAGGGACTGTTAATAGGCACAGCACACAGCTCTGAAAACCAGGAAGTTCCTAGGCAAATCAGAAAGCATATATGTGTTGTGTTCTATCTTGCCTATTTTAAAAATTAAATGTTATTTTTTTATGATTCTGCCATAACTTATTAGGCAATACAATTGACGTTTGAGTTCATTTTGGCTAAGGCATTTCACTGTGCTCTTCCAGGCTGGTTCCAGTCACCAGCGGCTGTGCTGTGTTGGGTCACACCATCCAGTGGCATTTAGTACTGAGGCGAGGCAGCAAAAGCTCTCCTTTTTTTGGTAGTATACTTTCGAAGTCACTTCTTGATGATCTCTGCCTCTTGCACAGACTTACAGTATATTGTTGGTTGTGTAAAGTGTGACACACACACACACACACACACACACACACACACACACACACACACCGTGATGTTACTCTCTCTTTCCGGAATGCTTGCTTGGCCTCACAGTGGTCCCAGTGACCCTGCACGGACCTGCTCTTGACAGTGTTAGCGCTAGGACTGCTCCGCTCTGCAGAACCCCAAGGCAGGTTTGTGTTCAGATGGCTTTCGCTAACACGATGCTGGTAGTTGCCAGAGTGGCGGCACTACCTACCCGACTGGTGGAAAATGGCACAAAGCTCAGTGTTCCACAGGGAGCTTGTGGTTTGTTGTGACGTGGATTTGCACCTGAATGACCTCATGCAGCTTTCTGCGGTATAGGACAGTGATGGTTTTAATTTGAAACCCAGTGTAAACGTTCACAATAGATTTACCGTTCCAAATAGAGATCCTGTGTTGTATTTTTGAGACGAAGTCTTGCTCTGTACCTGAGACTGGCCTGGATCTTGAACTGATTCTCCTGCCTCAGCCTCCCAAGTGTGTGTCAGGTTGACAACCAAGATTAGCTATCATATGTGGATCCCTTGTCAGATTGACACAGAAATGCATCATTGTTAAACCATAACCCTTCCTTACTTGTTCCCAAGCTTTCATGTTAATATAGGAATACAAAATACGGTGTAAAAGTCCCACAATCTGAATCTAACCATTGAAAAGTCGAGGTTCTGTTTTAGAACTCAGTCTCTTAGCTGAGCACTCCTGTGACATCCAAAACAGATTATATATTTGTTGTTCTAAGAGAGCAGGGCCAGAGCACAGTGGGAGTGTCATCTTGCGGATGAACCCAGGGCCTCACAAATACTAGGCAAGCCCCCACCATTGAACTGTACACACAACCTTCAAACATAGTTTGGGTTTTTGTTTGTTTCGCATATTATTTGTTTGTGTTTTGATTTCAGAGAATCAAGCCCAGGGCTTGGCACATGCTAGACAAGTGCGCCTCCACTGAGCCAAGTCCTCAGCTTGAATATAAGGTTTTTTTATAGTGGTCATTAAACCTTCATGGCACTATTTTCTTGAGAGTTCTTTTAAAGGTGTGACCTATTACCCAGTGTGGTGGTACATGTCTATAATCCTGGTACTTTGGAGGCTGAGGCAGTGGAATCCCAAGGATGAGTCCAGCTGGGCTATATGATGAAACTAGTCTCTAGGAAGTATTCAGCACCTTGAGTTTTCTCATTTATGTTCATTTTTCACATAGGTTGGAGTTGATCATAGGAGTTTCTTTTTGCTGTTTATTTACTTTTAATTAAATGCTAATATACCTTCCATTAGATACTAATTCAGCCTGATTCTATCTCCATCCCCATTTCTCGTCTTTAGTTTTGTTGACTTGTACGCTCCAGGCCGGCATAACACTCCCTGCGCTTGATTCTGAGGCCACTCACCCATGTATCTGTGTCCTGTAGAGGTTGCATGGTTCCCAGAGTGTGGTTCAGGAACATTGTTACAGCCTTTGGCTTGCTCTTGCCCTCAGCACCAGCTTGTTTTTTTTATCTGGCCTTGCCTGGGGACTGGCTCTTCCAGTCTCGCCTTTGCCGCAGGTCACTGGGAAACGCTCAGCTGCTGTGCAGCCCACAGCTGGGCCAGGCAGGGCCAGACCTCTGCTCTTTCTTCCTGGGGCTGCCGGCCCAGGATCTGTTGAAGAGGAATAACCACTTTCTCCGTCTCCGCCCTGATAAACGCAATTGTCAGCTAATGGGCCTCACAGATAGATTAACACCCTAGTAAGGTGCCCGAATGGCTGATTCAGATTCCTGATGTTCCTGCACTGCCTGCCACTCCACAGTGCTTGAGAGGCCAAGGCCTAATCCTCCTGTGTGTCCAAGACTCAGCTTCTTGCTGAGTTAGGAAGCTGCTGGAGACGTCCTGTTAGGGACGTGGATTGCCTCCTTAGCACTCACTGTGCTCCGGCGTTGCAGGTGCCTGTCATTACAAGGCAGAAGTTCAACCAGCATCCAAGAGTTCAGGCCAGCCTGTGTGACATTCTTCCCCTGGTGCCATTAGAAGGTCTGCTTTCTATTACCTTCTCATTTCTCACCTTCCATTAGTGATGCATTTGTATTTAAGACCTGAGTGAAGAGCCTTCATGCTCCTTGTTGATAGGGCACATGTGTTTCATTTCGGTTAGGTTGTGGTTAATTCTGAAGTGTTTGCCATTAATGTCTTCTAATGACAGATTTGGTCACGTGGCAGTGTGGCAGTTCCTCAAGTTACAGTTCAAGAGTCCCTTCCGGGGGTTACAGTTCAAGAGTCCCTCAAAAAAGGCCTTTGAATGTACTGGGTTTGAATGCACAAATACAGGATCCCCCAGCTCTCCCCAAGCTGAGTCAGCACCAGTCAGTGCAGGGCTGATGCCTGAATACAGTCCTGTATGTTGATTCCGCTGGCCTTGCCTCCTGAGCCCCCTCCCAGATTACTAACAAAGCACAAATGTGGATCATCCCACGCTTTGCAGCTTAGGTTTAACACAGAGGGGTTTGTCAACTTTTCCTGTCTGTGCCGTGAGTGTAGCCAAGGTTAAGGACTGGAGAGCGACTGTGCAAAGACGGGGTGGGCAGGAGGTGTTCACGGCCTGGTAGACGCTGTTTGCTCATGCTGCCTGTTTGCTTTTGTTAATGATGTCTAAGGGTGTGAACTGCAGGGTATTCCTGCTCATGCTCCTTTCTGGTTTTTTACATCTGTCCTGCTGTATGTGGAGTTCAGTCACCCTCATCTGACTGCAGATGGCCATGGATGGGAATAGGTCAGGACAAGAAAATACAGTTCAAAGTTAGCTATTCACATGAGTGCCTCACCAAAGGAACATGGCTTTCTGGCCATTTTTGTGTGGTGTTGGTTTTTATTATAGGAAGATTAATCAAAGGCATGTCTTCCTAGCCAAGAGAGCAAAACAAGAGTTTCACCAAATGCAAAGGCCAAATTCCTCCTACCCCTGATGTTTTCTTTTTGTTTGTGTGTGTGTGTGTTTGTTTTTGATTGTGTACGCATTGCTGTGTGCTTTGTTGATGGAGGTGACTCACTCACTTTCCCCTCTGACTGACGGCTTGTCCAGATGAGAGTGAGGGCTTTGTTCGGTAGGTCAAGCAAGAGTCCAGAGAGCTGGAGCGAAGAGCCTAGTGAGGAGGAGCCTTTGACTCATCTCTTGAGTGCTGCTGCCCTCTGCCCACTCCCTCTGTGCATTCCTCCCTCTTCAGGAACCCCACCCCCCCACTGTGCTCTGCAGCTGGTGCATGTGCAAGCGTGAGTGTACACGCGCACACACACACACACACACACACACACACAGAGCTCCTGCACACCTGTCCCTTTCCCAGGAGGCGGCACACCCATGCCTGGCAAAGGCCTCTAGTTTCTGTTGCCTTGCAAAAGCTTGCCAGGATAGAGCTTGCAAGGGAAGCTTGGCCAGAGATGGTCTGTGCTCTGGGAACTCCTGTTCCTTAGAGTTTGGCCTCATTCCAGAGCTCTGTCGGTTCGGCTCCTGGAGGGTGAATTGTTCATCTAACTGGTCCTCAAACAACAAATGCACATGTTTTAAAAAGAGTAGTGGGAAGGGAGGGGGGTACAAGTTGCTGGGCTGCCCTGTGATAGTGAAAACAACCCCAGCCCTCTCCACCCCCACTACCCTCCCCCAGGATCCCAAGTGGCTCCTAGAGCTGCACATACAAACAAGAAGATATTCTGGTCAAACATTCACAAGATGCTAAAGCAGACAAGAGGAAGATGGATGGCAGCTTGGGGTTAGTCCTGGGCCAGGGTGAGCAGGAAGGGTCTCCGTGGGAGGAAGTGATCATCTCTGATGTTTGTCAAGACTCGTGTCTGTAAAATGCACTGCAGGGGGTGCAGACCGGTGGCCCCCCCTTTGTTTAATCTCTCCTCCATAGATTTTTAAATCCTTCAAGGCTCAAGCCAAGTCCACCCTAAGGAAATACATTTTCCATGTTTTAATTTATCTGTAGTAAACCTCGGGGTAAATCACAGGTTGATTTCTGTGTGTAAACATTTCTGGGTCAGTTTTCTTCCAGGATTGCAGGTATGAGGCTGCACGTGGCGTTGTAGGACAGCAGGACTGTTTTGTGGGTCTGCACTGGTCTCCTACCTGCGAGCTCACTTCCCAACATCCATCACATGCTCCTTTTTGGCTTCTCTGGAGGTAGAAATTCTGCAACAGCTTGTTCCAACGGGAGTGCATGCTGCTCATTGGCAAAGTGAGCAAGCAAAAGAAAAAAAAAATTAAACACAAAGTGCCATTGATATATCCATGTTTCTAATCTGTGGCAGCACAGAAAACATCAATTCAGCATTTCTACAAACTCAGAGAACTTAGCCAGTATTTTTTCCCCTTACAATGTAAAATATTTGTGTGTTAAACAAAGCAGTAATTTCCCATCCTTTCCAAATGATGCCTAGCCACAGTGAGGGAAGCGGAAACATATTTTGGTTTTGAGAGGTAGTGCGCAGCCCTGGAGAGCTTGGGTAGGAAAAGCTTGACATTCAGCCCCCCTTAGCAGCCTGTAACAGTTCATACCAAGGTCCGCCCGATGTGAAAGGACTCTGTACTGGTGGGGACACACACACACACACACACACACACCCTCTGGCACCTGCAGCTACATCCATTCTGGCATTCTCCTGGCCGGAAGATGAGTGTGGCTTCTATTTTCTAAAGACTCAGGTCTTGAGTTCCTCTAACACATTTGAAATGAAGTCCCTCCTCCTCTCCTTCCATATTCAGGGAACACGGGAGCTTTGGGAACTTCTCAAATGTCCTTTCCACCTGACTTTTCACCCTCTCTTACCTAAGGAGGTGCATCGTTCTGTTCAAGCTCCTGCCGCCCTCATCTCTCGTCTCTGGTACCTGTCTGTGTGTCTGTCTTCATTGTGTTGTCCACTGAAGAGAGAGACAGACACCTTGTTCATTTCTGGGCTCCTTTTCTGGAGCTCAGTGGACTGTCACTACTGCAAACCTGCACGCAGCAGCGCACAGCCTCTGGAAAAGCTGTTGCCATTGACATACTATACTGAGGACTCAAGACTGGAGGGCTGCTGAGCTTTATGAACTAATTAAAGTCTAGAAGAAGAAAAGTTTCCAAATCCGTTTTGCTACATTTTAGGAAATGATGGTTAAATGAATAGTACTTAGAACCAAGGTCTTCCTGAACTTTCCTGAGTGTTTTTCTAAAATGGAGTAAGTCATTGGTGTGGAAGGAGTGTTAGGTCTATTTTCCTATCTTCTGATAACCTGAAACCCGGAGTATCATGATGTGTTGATTGATTATAGCCGTTAAGTCTGGTACTAATCAGTTCCATCACTTATATTCATTCACACGCTTGCACCTTGGATTTCTCTTCCATAGCAGGATGATGTGGGTTGTCATTGACTAATGAAGAGCAGAATTGATTCCGGCACGAGACAAACGGAATGCCGACACCAATCCTGAAATGCATTCATCTTTAATAATCCACATCTGCATGTTTATAAATGGTATAACCAGAGGTTGTTAGTGTTGACATTCTCCCATCCAAACACAAAGTGACATCAGGGTTTGTACTTGCAAACAGCTTTAAATGCACACAGCAGAATGCCAGGAGTGTGACCTTGCTGAGGATGCAGTGCTGCTGCACAGGAGGGTCGGATTGCATTCTGGATGCTGCCTCGGCAGTCAGGTGTATCCTGTGGCAGGCAGGCCAGGCAGCCCAGCCGCTCATGTCCTTCCTTCGTGTATCACCTTCTTGCTTCATTCACTCCACAGAGTAGACTGTAGACTGTTTCTGGAATCCTGGAGAAATGCACTGACGCTGCATGTAGAGGCCATGTTCTCATGATGTGAGAAAGACATGAAGTACATAAATGAGTGCTCTTAGTCTGGGAAACATCTCGGCAGTTAAGCATTTGGACTGAAGTTCAGATCCCCAGAACCCAGATGCAGGGGATCCTTAGAGCAAGCCAGTTAGAGAGATTGATTGACAGGCCCTGCCCCAATGAATAAGGCAGGTATATTATAATTATTTTGCTTCATTTTAAATGTTAATCTCTTAGTATGCCTAATAAAGGAAAACTTTATCAGAGGCCTTTATGTATAGGGAAAAATATACCAATATATAAGGTTCAGGGTTCTGCAATCCTGAGCATCTGCTAGAGTTTTTGAAGTGTATCCTCCAGTGGAGAAGTCTTGTCTGGAACTTTGTAGATTAGGATGTGTGGTTTTAAGTGTAGTGGGAAACGACTAAAAGGTGAGTATGTAGGAATATCATGATCCCATTTAGGCTTTAAGGGGTCATTCTGACTGCTCTGACAGAATCAGGGCCTGCAGGCCATGGCAGGGTCCTCGGGAAGGGTAGTCACAGTGTGTGTTGGGGGGCGGGTAGTAGAAGATTGGGGGATGAAGAAATTAGAGAGCAGTAGCTGTGCATCGTAGACGATGAAGGAGGAGAAGTGGGAGAAGGGAAGTCTAGCATTTGGTGTGGACCCTGTTCCAATTGACCGTTGTTAGTGGCTCTTGTTGTCACTCAGAGGAAGGTGGATTTTTTTCTTGTTTGTTTGTTTTTAAACCAGAAAGTTAGGTGTAAGAACCTGAATGCAGGGCCTGTATTTCAGTGAAAATTCCAGTTGCAAGCTTGTGGGGTTGACGTGAAGTGTAGAGGCGCCTAGCCTTGTCAGCATCAGCTGGGCTTGTAGACACACAGACTGCTGGTCCCCTCTCTCTCTTTCCTGTTCAGGCGCCTGTGGCTCTAGCTACCCAGAGCCTCTGGGCCAGGCCCCGGAAGTGCTGGAGTCACTGTCCGCCATGGGGTCTTCCTTCACTCTCCTTTAGTCTCTAGGTGATTACTATTCAGTTATTGCTTGCTGAAAAGCTTGGGGATAAAGAGCCCACTTAGGGACAGACTGTTGCCAGTTTTGTTTTGTTTTCTGACCTTTCTAGAGCTAGGTTAGGAACTGAGTTTTTAGTACCGCCACAGTTCAAGGCTATGATAGGATGCAGTTACACTCTCAGGCCTGAATCAGTTAGTGTTAGAACCCCATCTTCACAATTATTACTTTGAGTCCATTCCACCACCACCACCCCCAAAAAGCAAAAATGCATCCCTTTTGGAGAGCTGAACTCTGTCCGTCCTCAGTGCGTTGCTCTGTCTTCTCCTCTTAGAAATGGTCATGGAACAGATTTCCCTGTTTCTGTACTGCTAACTATGGCTGTGGGCAAGGTCTTTGCCCACAAAGCTGAATAAAATTAATGTGCTAACCCCTTTACCTGGCGTAGGCCATCCATCTCCCCAGATCAGCTGAGGTCTCTTCCTCCTCACTAAGTAGCTGCTGACCCCTCTTCCATACAGGAGATTTCTCCTTCCTGTGTGCCTGTTGTGGGAGAACAGTGCCTGGCCAGCAGGGGGCACTCAATAGATGTTGGCCAAATTTAAGAATGCCAGTTCTGAAAGGGGAGAAAAAGGAGTCCAAGAAAAGTTGATTCCATAGCTAACTTTCTTCCTGCACTTGCGTAATCTTTGTGCCTTGGTATTTTTTTTCCTATCATTTGGTCATTCTTAAAAGAGACTCAACTATGATAGATCATTCTGTTTAAAAACCTAGTTCTGTGGGAAGAACCCTTCATGTGGGAAGGCCCTTGCCTAAGTCTGATCCTTCACACAGATGCATTAGCATGTGTAGTGAAACATTAGCTAGTGACTAATCTATGCTTTAGCAACAGGTAAGTAACATGCTCCAGATATTTGGAAGAGATATTTCCAAAGCGTGCTTGATAAATAACTAGCTAATACGCAAAGTAAGCATTGATGGTGAATGCCTGAGGCTGTGGATCAGAATGTCTGTCTTCTTCTCCATGGCCTATTGGTCTTTGTCATGCAGCCTCAAATTGTTCCCTGTGTCAGAGCCTCCAGGTGACCTGGGCACAGCCCATAGAGTTCTGACGGCTGTGTGCCCAGGAGCACAGCTGCTGCTCCAGTGCAGCTGCCTCCGCTGTAGCCTGCGCTGGACGGCTCAGCGCACCGGAAGCCCCCTCAGTAGATTGCACTGGTGAAGGCTTCAGTTGCCTGTTGCCCTAGGGTTCACTGTACACCTCCCTTTACTTCAAAAGCCGTTGATTGAAGCACCAGGCATGCGGCACACTAGGAACGGGGACATCAGAACACGTTACTCAGATGTTTATTAGCTTTAAATGGGAGCAGTAGGGTGTTAGGTGGACCCCATTGGCCTGCGAGATTTCAGTCAGCAGCTTGAAGTTGAGTCTCCAAAAGCAGTACAATGCTTTAGCTTTCATTTTACTTTTAAAAGTAGTTTTGGAGCTGGGAATGGAGTGGCTCAGCTGGTTTAGTGTTTGCCCAGAAGGAATAAAGCCCTGGGCTCCAGCACCATGTAAACAGGGTATGATAGTACATGCTTGAAGCTAGCCCTGGGATCAAGCTTCAGCTCCATTGCAAGTTGAAGGCCAGCCTAGACTACATGAGACCCTGCCTCAAAAAAAAAAAAAAAGCTCTTAAAAGCTTGTCCCCTATAAAAATGATGACCTGAGTTTGGACCCCCTCGGTCCCATGTAAAAAACAGAGTTTGGTGGCACACATCTGTAATTCCTGCGGTGGACTCCTGGAGCTGACTAGTCCTCCATCTTAGCTGAATCAGTATGCTCAAACTTTAGTGAAATACCCTGTCTAAAATAATAAGGTGTAAAAATACAGACAGCCTCTGGTATACTCCAGCATATGTGCTCACACACATGTACACATTACCACAGACTAACTCAGTCAATGTAGTTTTACATCAAGGGTATAGAAGTTTAAATTTTTATCACAAAAATAAACTTAGTGTAGTTGAAATGCAATTAAGTTTTTAAATTTTTCAGAAACTTGGTTAATTTTACACATAAATTGATTAATTCTGTATTTGGCAGAAGTTAGTTCTATACTTAATGGACTAGAAACCATGGTTTTTCGTAGTTGTTTATTATGTGTCTGCATGTGGCCGAGGACACATGCACGGCACACATGTGGAGGTCAGAGGGTAACTGCAGAGTCGGTTCCTTCTTTCTCCCTTTCCCCGGTTGGAGAAGTCAAACTCGGCTTGCACAGCAAGTGTCTTTGCCTGAGGAGCCCATTTGTCCCCGAGTACTGTGCTTTAATCTGTTGCTCTCCTTCCTGAGACTCTAATGCTCCCAAACCATACCTCTTTTCCTCCAGCCTGACTCACCCAGGAGTAGTCACCATGCCTACTGAGTGTTGTGTTAAAACATGGCCTCTTGTGTCTGCAACAGCCCCCCACCCCGCCCGCCCCTGTTCACTCTCTTGAGGTGTGTGGGCTCTCAGGTGTACAGTGACTCTGAGGGCAAGCCCGTCCCGCATGGCATCTTCATAGCTGCTCATGTTTGCAAGCAGAATTGTCACAAAGTGGTGGGACCCAGACTGAGCAGTGTCACAAGGAAGTGTGGCGTGAGCACACCTTTGATTAAAGGAGAGTACCTGGCTCTCGGGGCACCTGTCTTCATCCCATGGCAGAGAGCCGGATCAAGGGGAAGAAAGGAAGCAGGCAGGCGCTCAACTAATCTTTCTCCCGGGGGTCCAGGTGGACAAATTGGCAACCCCATTCACAGTTTTTTTTTCTCCTTGTCCTTTTGTATCATAAGAACTGCTAATCGGATCCATGCTGCTGCGACTGTGGTTAGTTATTAGCAGAATAAAGGCAGATTTCTTCAAAAGAACGGGTGGGGGAAACGACCGTACGAAATTGCAAGGTTGTTAGAATCTTAAATGCACAGCGGTCGATTTCCCCCTTATTCTGAATTACACGATGAATGCAAGTCTTTCATCTGTCACTAGACCCGTCTCTTCACAAGGCAGCCAAATATTAAGCTTCTCAAACAAAAAGAAAGGAATCTTAGGAAGAGGAAAAATATTGAAGAGGAATAAGAATGGGTAAGAGAAGGGGAAAATTAGGTTTTGTTTCTATTAATTTGTCCTGGTGAGAGAAATATAAACTGCCTGCTCTGTTTGGCTCCCCGCTCCCCCACCCCTCCACCCCCACTTCAAAGCAAGGATTAGAGCAGATTTAGTGGGTGGAGCTTCTGCATTTCATGTCTGGAGTTGTGCATGAGTCAGACTTGGAGCTACCACTTTTTAAATAGACATCAGGATGCCACCTTCCTGGGTGAGCAGCATTATACCCAAACACGTTCTCCGCTCCTGCCCCGGTGCACTCTTCCAAATGCAGACTTTGAGTCTCCTACCCCAGCTTGAAAGCTTTGGAAAAGGATGTATTTTGATGAGAATACAATCACGTTTTCAGTATGGTAGTTTAGTCAGTTGAATGCATTGTTTGACGCCCACAAGGAATATCTCCCAAACTGACTCCCAAAGATAGACGTGGCCCCTATTATGCCTGCTTATCTC
>CABHPQ010163282.1:0-41445 GCA_902168405.1 Peromyscus aztecus | reverse complement strand
CCTTTAATCCCAGCACTCGGGAGGCAGAGGCAGGCGAATCTCTGTGAGTTCGAGGCCAGCCTGGGCTACAGAGTGAGTTCCAGGAAAAGTGCAAAGCTACACAGAGAAGCCCTATCTTGAAAAGCAAAACAAACAAACAAAAAAAAAGTGCTTTCTAGCTGGGATCTCTGAAATCTAGGCTAGCCTGGTCTAATTAACAAACTCCAGGACAGCTTACAGGGTTTCATAGACCCTCTCTCTGCTTTCTGATTTCTTGGAGAAAATTTGGAGTTGTCACATTGGTTATTTACTCTCTGGGGGGAAAAGCACAGAGGTATGGGTTGTGGATAGTGTCATTACTATTAGGGATAGATTTGGAGTTGTTTGAAGATTATAGGCAAATTTGTAACTACCTTAGTATGATATTTATTTGTATATTTTCAAAATAGCTGATACTAGAATAATATAAATAGGTAGCAATATAAAGACTACATATAATGCACCTTTAGGTTCACAGTGAAAATACAGAATGATCTCATACACTCCTCCCCTTACCATCAATCTGCCCCATCAAGCCTGTAGCAGGGTGGTATATGGATTATTATTGCTGCACCTGTATGACACACGGTTGTCATAAACCCAGAGTCTGTGGGTTCCATAGAGTTTATTTCTGATGGTGTAAATTCTTTATTTTATTTAGTGATTTTTTTTTTTTTTTTTAAAGACAGGGTCTAAATGTAGGTCTCTGTAGTCCTGGCTGTCCTGGAACTCACTATGTTGAGCAGGGTGTCTTAGAACTCACAGAGATCAATTTAACTCTGCCTCCCGAGTGTAGGGACTAAAGGCATGCACCACCACCGCCCAGCTCTAGTTCCTGATTTTTAATACAACATCTAAAATAGAAGTAAGGGACTAGTAAGATGGCTTAGTGTGGGTAAAGGTAGTATGACTGCTGTCAAAATCCTGTGTGCGTCACCTGTTTATCCTTCTACATACACCAGGCTGTGGAAACCACGGGAGGATGTATCACCCTCCCCTCCCCTCCCCACACTTCCCCCCTCTTCTTTCTCTGCCCCTGCCTCCCAAATGGTGGAATTTAAATGTGTGCACCACCATGTCCAGCCCTCCTCCTCTTATTATTGTCCCTATAATCTTGCCATCCTCAGAGCTTCCTCTACTTGGAGTCTTATAATACTGTTAATCTCTGAAATTATATTCATTGTCAGGCTTGGGCCAGAGCAGATTGCTGTACTGAAAAATTTCTTTCCAGACATTCACTTGAAAGAACATTTTGTTATTTTTGGAATTATATATTCACAATTATCAAAGCATAAATGTACATTGTTTTTGTTTGTGTTTTTTCTGTGTCTGATGCACTGCATATCCATGCTTCTCTACACCTTCAGGCCAGATATAGCAGAGAGAAGTGCTGATAATCATGTTTTCATTTCTACTCCCTCCTTCATAGTCAAATGGAGTAAAGTGGGGTCAAGTAGGTCCCATAAGCTCTAAGCCCCCTCCAAAGCCTTCTGGCAGTAGGCCTGACAATGCTCAGAGCATGAGCACATAGTGTCTAGATTGGTCTCCTTAGTCATCTGTCCACATGCTGCCAGCCAGGCTGCTGGCTCGGCTGCTGGGTCTGGGCCAGAGTGGCCATGGAGCAGAGCCAAGGTATTATGAAAAAGCACTAGCTTAGGTTTCACTTCTCTGGGATTAGACTGGAAGATCTAGTTGCCAATTGTCATCAACCAAATTTCTCACACTTTCCCTGATGAGTTACTTTATTGGTATACAAAGAGAACCAGGGATCTTTTTCCCCCCCAAGAAGCTCTGCCTTTATTTTAAATCACCATCCAATGTATAAGAACTTGTGCATTCTACTTGATCATTCTAATATCAGGGCTTAATGGAAGCATTGTGGAGAATTCCTTTAATAGCACGCATGTAAGGCTTTAACTTAAAAAAAAAAACTTTTACATTTTGATGCATGTCTTAAATATGCACTTAGAAAAATGAAAGTTGGTCTTTACAAATGTCCTGTGTTTTTCTTTTTGAGGCTAGTTCAGTGGGTGCTACTCTTTAGTCCTGTTAGAAATGTTACCAGTCTGTTTATTTTGGCAAGATAAACTGTTAAGACCTGACAAATGATGTCTGCAAAGCACATGCCTTGTTAAGTATGTAAACAAGCCACAGATGTTTCTATGGGAAGAAAGGATCCTATTCACTTCAGGATTCCAGTGCTTAGCTCTTAGCGTTTGATGAAATTATAGAAGGAACAGAGTCATCTTTCCCATTTTTTATAACCATTATTGTGCTTTGGCTTTTTAGCAGTGTTTTGTTTGTTTGTTTTGTTTTTCTTTGTCTTTTTAAAAGCTGTATATATTAATTGAACAGAACAATTTTTGTATGTGTGTAACATAGTTTCATCATATTCACCTGAGCCACTGCCATATTACAGAGTGTGGGCAGTGTGGTTTTCTTTTATAAAAACAGTGTCATATGCTTTTGTTGCATATGCTTTCATGTATATTACAGTGGCTTCTTGCAGCAAATAAGAGGAAGCCTGATCTCCTGAGGCCATCTCGATATGTTCCTTGTCTTCCAGCCCACTCCATGTGCAAGGGCAGTGACTTCTCAGTTGCATTTGCTTTCTTTGCTATGGTTCCAGCTCATCCCTGCCTCCTGGTCTTTGCAGCTTTTTAAGTATAGTGTCCTTTCAGCAGAATATTAGGTCAATCTAGGGAGGGATTTTATACCACAAATAGCTCTGTAGTCTGTTATTTGTGTGTCTATCTATTTCTTGGAAAATTTTTTGTCTCGGTAGTGTTGTTTTGGTGGGAAAGATTAACTGAGAACTAGTAGCTATTCATGAACAAGAAAAAATGGGAAATAAAAATTACCAATAAACACCTGAAATAGTTAAGACCATGGCAGTCTGTGAAGCATGGTGGTCTTGCCAATGGACACATCTGTGGTATGGTTGTGTGTATGCCCTGGGGGTGAGAGACTCAGCTGGATGGGTGTGCTTATTCCTTTTTTCTAGTTTATCACGTTCTCCTTTGTAAGAAAGAACTTAACTAATGACAAGGAAGAACTCACAGAGATCACCAGGCCTGGCTTGGTTTTCACATTCTTAAACCACTTAGTTAACTATGATGGGATAGCTTTCACATTCTCTAATATTATGGGCTGAGTCAGTGACCTTTATGTTTCTTGGGTGTATTCTTTCCTATTATGCGGAATTAGCTGTCCTTTTTTATTAAAATAAATTCTTTCTTGTTAAGGAACTTCTGTGAAGTTTTTCCCCATATAATTCTTAGCTATCTGATTAGGTCAGTTTGTTTTGACCAGTTTTGAAGTCACTTGAAAATGTTGGGCTTGACGTTTGTAGTCCAGTGGTAGAGTGCTTGCCTGACATACATGAAGCTCAAGATTCTGTCCCAGGACTGGAAAAACATACGTATATAAAGTATTTATTTCTATATGTGTGGTATATATGCATTTTTCTTAGTTTTCAAATAATTAATATTATTTTTACTTAAAAATATATTTTCCATAAAGCACTGAGCAGTTAGTGTTCTAAATTAAACATTAATTCCATATTGCCAAGTAATTATTTCTTTTGAAATTTAGTGAAAGCTTAATAAATGTTTGATAATTGGAAATAATTTTCTTCTAAAATGACTTTTAAAGTTGTTTTTTGTGCATAGTTATATAAATCTTGCACTACCCATTTTATTTCTCTAGACATTTGTTTTATGAATGCTCTTTCCTTTTAGCTTGATAAGGATGACATGGTATACATGGAAGCATATGATAAATTGCTGGAGTCCTGGCTAACTTTGGTCCAAGATGACAAGCATTTCCATAAAGGCTTTTTTACTCAGCATGCAGTTCAAGTTTTCAATTCCTATATTCAGTGCCACCTTGCTGCTCCAGATGGCACAAGGAATTTGGTAAGTTTTAAGCAAGGTGGAATGGAAAATCACCATAGGGCTCTATTTAATCATATTAGACAATATAAAATACTAGAAATTTGAAATAGGTTCCCTCAAAGATTTGATGAGAGCAAAATGGCTCCTTTTATCTACTGGGTTCTTCAAAGGTGGGCTGTTACTTAGGATCACCTCCTTTTCAAGTTTTCAGTTAGCCACTTCTGTCGTGCCAGGTCCCTGGTAACATCTTTTTTTTTTTTTTTTTTTAATGGTTTTTCGAGACAGACTTTCTCTGTGTAGCTTTGCGCCTTTCCTGGAACTCATTTTGTAGACCAGGCTGGCCTCGAACTCACAGACATCCGCCTGCCTCTGCCTCCCAAGTGCTGGGATTAAAGGCGTGCACCACCACTGCCCGGCCCCTGGTAACATCTTAAATACATCCTATATTAATAACATCCTATATTCAAAGGAATAGGGAATCTTAGGATGCCAAATGTTTTAGTGAAAAGTGTCAATCCCTAGTATAAGGGGTGAACTGTAGGTTTGTAGCTATGTTACCATGTGCACAGGGGAGGGTTTCTTTCTTTCCTTCTCTTCAATGGTATCCTCATCCTTTTGATGGCTATCAGGGCTGCTGACATGGTTAGAAAGGAGTTCTAGAAAGCTGTAGCTGCAGGTTGGCTCCAGCTCCTCCTGAAGCCACTTGACAGGGCCACAGACACACATGCCTCATGGAACATGATGCTGCATTTCCTCATTGTTTCTCCTCCTCTCACCAATAGACTGCCAATGGTGTGGCCTCTCGTGAGGAAGAAGAAATAAGTGAACTTCAAGAAGATGATCGAGATCAGTTTTCTGATCAACTAGCCAGTGTAGGAATGCTAGGAAGAATTGCTGCCGAGCACTGTATGCCTCTTCTGACAAGGTACACAGTCCCAGAAACCCCACAGAGAAATGCTCTGTTCACAGTTTCCCCACCCTGTGTCCCAGGACACTGGATCTAGTGGACAGAAGCATGTCATGATTGCATTCCTTGGCAATACAGTTGGAGCCCAGGCACTACAGCATGGATGGCAGGAATTATGGAAAACATGGCATGAGAAATGACTTGGAATAACCAGTTTCAGATGCCTTTCATAAGCATTGCTTGTCATAAAATATAGATTATAATTCTTCTAGTGCACTAGAAAACAGTTGTGTACCATAATATTTTTGAATATGTACATTTTGTGCTAATATCTTAGTTTATGTTGTTTGGTTATATGAGAATTATCAATTATCCTAAGCCTTCCTATCCTGAACTTTATGAAGCTGTTGTTTCTTTCCTCTCTTTTTTAGTTTATTAGAAGAAAGGGTAACAAGACTCCATGGTCAGTTACAACGACATCAGCAACAATTACTTGCTTCTCCTGGATCAAGCACCGTTGACAACAAAATGCTTGATGATCTCTATGAAGATATTCACTGGCTTATTTTAGTTACAGGTCAGTTACCTTTTTCTTCTTAGAATGTAGTTGTCAGTGAAACTGTTTACACCCTAAAAGAAGCCTCATATATTAAGAATAATAGTTTAGAGCTGAATGTGTTATTCCAGCACTTGGGAGGCTGAGATAGAAGGGTTGTGAATTTGAGGCCAGCTTGGCTATGTAAGGAGACCCAATCTCAAACAACAATACAATATATATAGTTCATACATAGTATTGAATGAAACTTGGATGTAGCTGCTGCTGACATAGCAATAGATATATATTTTAAAAACCACTGGCTATCATATTCAGGGCCTGTTGTATGCCAGATGTTTTCTTTGGATCTCATTTGTAGCCCACTGAATTAGTATTGCTGAGTGGTGTTATTCATCATCATCAACATCATCCCCATCTAACAGATGAAGAAGCTGAAAGTATAAGAAATGGTCATACTGCAGTTAACTTTTGGAGCCAGAATGCAAATCTAGGCAGTCTGACTTTTAGGGTCTTTTTCCTTGACCACTAGACCTAATTAGTGTTTCTATATTGTAATCAAGGGGGAAAAACTTGGCTTTTAAAAAGTTACGGATGAATAGATTCCTGATATAATAGCAGAATTCCCATTAACTTGACAGAATAAATTACTCAAGTTTTCAAAGCCTACATGTCACCATGCATTATGAAATTGATGACTAAAACATTTGTCCTTTACCTTTGCTGTATTTTTGAGGGTTTTAATTTTCTGAGAAATTGACAGTTTCTGCACCTCATCTTGAAATTAACAGTTTAACATAATTTACTTTTACATCAACCTATGTGATGTATATAAATCAAAACTGAAAGCATTTATAGTGCAATTTGGTAAATAGATTTGTTAAGTGTTCATTTTTAATTTTTTTTAAACTGAAGGCTACCTCTTAGCTGATGATACTCAGGGAGAGACTCCGCTAATACCTCCAGAAATAATGGAATATTCCATTAAGCATTCATCTGAAGTTGACATTAATACAACACTTCAAATTTTGGGATCTCCAGGAGAAAAGGCTTCTTCCATCCCAGGGTACAGCAGAACAGATTCTGTGATTAGGTAATATGAACTCTATAGCTGCGCTCTTGTAATTTATGCTGTCTCATGAACTCTGAGTTGATGGGTAGATGACTGGAGGGGTAGGTACGCTTTAAATTGGATACATGAAAGAAATGAGAACTTGGAGAAGCCTCGAAACATAAAGATGGCAAGGGCACGCTGGCAGGAATTGGCAGGGCTATCCAGTACTGAAAAGAACAAATGTAAAATGATTCTGAATGCAAGACTTGGAAGCGGCATTCACTCTAATTTACTAGGAACACAGTGTTTGTCCATCAGTAAGCAGTAATGATGTATGTACAGGCACCCTTCATAAGGGGAAAAGAGTTCTTAGAAACCAGGTGAGCCATAGCCAGTATACATTGCTTATGTACATGGAAACTGTGTCAGTGGCTTCATAAGGAAAACTGACATTATTATATTACAGAAAAAGTTAACCTAAATATGTGAAAATTCAGAGCCCTGTCACCAGCAATTACAAGACAGCAAGAGTGCCTCTGAGAGAATTCATTTTCGTCTTCCTATTAGTATTGGCAATGTTTTCATTAATTATTGATGGGGAAACTCAAGAGAATAACTATGAATTAATTGTATTCTTAGGAATAGGTTTGGAAATAGTTTTACATTGTCTTTGACTCTCAGTGGCCGGTGGAGATGGTAGGGATGATAACAGCATTGGTTGGTTTTTGCAGTTACTCAAGGTTTGGTCCCACTTTTATTTTCTAATGCAAACATATGTGGACATTTAAACCTCTGCAGTAGAAGATACAGTCTTCTGGGTTGTTGGTTTTTTTAAGTTTGAATATTAAGCTGATACCAAGGAAATGTTTGAGACTTCATTTCCTTTATTAGTACATTCTCTTGTTTGCACTAAATAGAGAATTCTTAAGCAAAGGTTTCTTTCTTTGAGGTTGCTGTTGTGATTAGATTTTGTCATTTTGCTTTGGTTCATATCGTGGTGAATGTTATTTCTAGGACTGTTCATTTCAGGGCTCTGCCATAGTCCTTTGTCCTAATTCTTACAGTAAGTGCCATTAGGAACATTTCCCTTGTATTAGAGGCGCTTTTTCAGTTTTTATAAGTCCCAGGTATCGATGTGGAGGCAAATGATTTTCATATTTGAGAGCATAGACTATGGAGTATTAGAAAAACAAATGTAAGCTGGGCGGTGGTGGCACATACCCTTAACCCCAGCACTCAGGCAGCAGAGGCAAGGATCTCTGTGAGTTGGAGGCCAGCCTAGTCTACAGAGCGAGTTCCAGGATGCCAAAGCTGTTAGACAGGGAAACCCTGTCTCGGAAGAAGAAAAAAAGAAAAACAAATGTAGTAATAGCTAGGTTTTTTTTTTTAATCTAAAGAATTAATGTGAAATTGATTATTTGATATATGGGAGAAACAACCTTTGCTTCATTAAAAATGTCCATATTTCTTGAAGAAACTGTCATTTAAGAAAGAATGGAGTATCTTCACGGGTTGGGCACTTTGTGGGCACATGGGATACATTAATGAAGAAACAAGGAAAAGTTACTCCCCTTTTAGAGTTCTTCATAAGTCCTAAGTCTTCATGCAAAGACCAGCCATACCTGTTGGGGTCGAGCAGCAGCCAAAATGCTATTGTGGACTAAGCAGAGTGGAATTGGTTTTTATAAGAGATGGACTTGTGGAAATAAGAAGGAGGAAAACAGTTACAGTCTACAGGTCTTGTAAGACACTTTTGCACTAAAGAAGATCGGGGTGCTACTATAAGGTCTGAGTAGGGGGGTAAGTCACATATCACAGCACTTTCCCTGATTACCATGATGAGCGAGTGTTGAAAGTGGGAGACTGCCTCAGGGTCTAGTCATACTTATCAAAAAGAAACATGACAGTATCCAGACTAGATTACAGCATTGTTGCTTATGAGACTTAGTTAAGAGCTGACTCATCATCTTGACTTTTGGTTATAGGATGCAAATGTAATACAGGACTGATTTTGGAAACTGAGTGCTGCCTGGAATATAAAGTATTCATGACAGTATGCTTGACTCAGGTACTGGTCAAGAAATTTTTTTTTCCGAGACAGGGTTTCTCCGTGTAGTTTTGGAGCCTGTCCTGGATCTTGCTCTGTAGACCAGGCTGGCCTTGAACTCATAGAGATCTGCCTTCCTCTGCCTCCTGAGTTCTGGGATTAGAGGCATGTGCCACCGCCGCCTGGCTCTGATCAAGAAATTTAACAACTACAAATTATTTGGCTCAGTTGTTTCTTCAGCTCCACCTTTTGATGGGATTTAAAAGTACAGCAGAGGGGGGCTGGAGAGATGGCTCAGAGGTTAAGAGCACTGACTGCTCTTCCAGTGGTCCTGAGTTCAATTCCCAGGAACCACATGGTGGCTCACAACCATCTGTAATGAGATCTGGTGCCTTCTGGCCTGCAGTCATACATGCTGTATACATAATAAATAAATCTTTTTTAAAAAAAAAAAGTACAGCAGAGTGGGTGGGAGTCCTGCTTTCCCTGATCTGCTGGCAGGAGACTTGGCAGCAGGGAGACTGCTACTTAAAGGGTGAGAGGCAGGAAGGCCGAGTCAGGCAGCGACAGGGACAAGGCAGGAGAAGAGAACTCGGATGACTTGTGTGTGCCATTGTGGGGTGGAGAGGCACTGGTTCTCTTAGGTGAGGCAAGGTAGGATTTGTAAGAGGGAAGTACGTTGTTCTGTAGTCACTATCTTGTGGAAAGTGGAGTTACATGTGACAGGACACATGGGAAGCAGTTACTTTTCAGTCTTGGGAGAAGATGGAAACTGCCTCTCCAGTTTGAGAGGGGTTTTCCGAGAAAGCTCTCCAGGCTACTGCTGATTTCTGGGCATAGCGTAGAGAAGGGAAGACTCCCTAGGGCCGCCTGACCTCTGCAGCTTCTGCCCTTTCACCTTTCTTCACTAGACAACAGGAGGCTTGAGCTCACTTGATCTTTATGGACTTGCAGGTGTATGGGTGCCCATAGAGTACCAAGGAAAAGGGCAGTTCCAAATTGCCTGTTGGTGATGGCTATGTAGCCAATGATGCAGTCCATTGCATCACATAATACCGAAGGCGGCCCAATACTGGGTCAGCTGGGATGACTTTTGATCTTGAGTTTTGTCATATGACTTGTAAGTAATTCAAACAGTGGATGAACTTGGTGTTTGAAAATAACTTCTATTTTTTAATGGGAGTAAGTTTTTTGTTTTTTGTTTTTCCCAGGGTTTACATCTCTTAAATGAGAAAGGGATCAACTTTGGCTCATTCTGGCAATAAGTAATATTCATTCACAAGTATATAAACTAAGTGGGAGACATAAAACCCTTCTGTGTTATCCTCAAGAAAAACTCAAAATTGGACTGAGAATGTAGCTCAGTGGGAGACCACTTTGCCTAGCCTGTACAAGCTTCTGGCTTGGAGACCTGGCACTAGAGGAAATTGTTTCATAATTTAAATTTGTGTTACATTTTGTTCTACTGTATGCTGTTAAGTATTATAATAGTAAGTCAATCCAGAAGACCTTTAAAAATACTTACAGTTTTTTGACCATTGGAAACTCATGAAAAGTATAATATGTAAATGTCTATATCAAAGAAAATGGTGTAATTGGTAAATAATTTTTGGGGAGGAAATAAAGTTCAAATAAAGGAAAATTTGTTTGTTTTGAATAGACACTAGTGGCTGTCAACACTACAAAGATTGAATGCAATGCATACGTTTAAAATTCTAATATAACCATTTGATTTCAAATTCTGTTAGTCTTTAAATTATATTTAATATAGTTTAATCTTATGGGAAATTTTCAATTCATCATTACTGATAAAACATGAGATTACTAGGATTTCTAGTAATCCTAGAAACACTCTAAAATTTGAGCACTGGTTTATGAGGAGCATGTAAATAGTAAGGGACAGGGGAGGAGGTTTTTAGGTGGAAACTTTCCTGATTAAAGAAGGTCCAGAGAAGAATCTTCAATAAAGACCGGAAACAGTAAACAGACAGATGAGGGGGGCGTGATTGTGGGGTGGAGAGTGGTACCCAGGCAGCCAAGGGAGGGAGCTCTTTCAAAGGGGCAGGGTGGGCAACAGCACTGAGTACTTCTTGGTGAGAAGGTCAATAAAGAATGCACATGTCCACCAGTTTGATTACACAGGGATCTCAGCCCTATTGAGAGTAGAAGGAACAGAACAGAGGCCAAATTGTATTGATTAAAATCTTAGTCTAGGCACTGACATTTATCACAACCTGTGCTTCTTTGTCTTTTGGCTAAAGTCAAGTTGAAAATATATAATTTCTAGTATGTTCCTTCCTCATTCCCATAGCAATATGTGTACTTAGGTAGGTAATGGTTCTGAGAAGGGTTTTATTTTAAGATACCATTAGGAATCGAGATTATGAGGCAATATTCAAGATCATGAGATTTGTAGACAAGGCTCAGTACTTACGACATTCTAATAAGTCAATTCTCAGACCTTAATGCATAACAGACTTGTCTTTCATGATACAAAAATTGAAACTGCCAACAGGAAGAGTGCTGAAAAATTGGCTTAGACTCTGAACATTTAGCTCTATGTGTTCCTCCATTTTGAATTGGGAACTATGCTCTAGACAGTGATGCGGAGATTTACATCTGCAGTTAGAGCCTGAGCAGAGGGTGCTTCTCATCCCTCCTTTTTCTTGACTCTGGAAAACCAGAAATAATGTGGGGACTTTACTTGCAACCTTATTGGGGGAATTTTCACACATAGCCTGGCATAAAGAAACAAAAAGGATTTTTTATGGGAAAAAAAAAATAGGGTTAGCAACTTATGTTTTCTCCCCACAGGCTGTTGTCTGCTGTGCTAAGAGTCTCAGAAGTTGAATCTCGAGCAATAAGAGCAGATCTCACTCATCTACTAAGCCCTCAAATGGGCAAAGATATTGTTTGGTTTCTAAAACGCTGGGCCAAGACTTATCTCCTGGTAGATGAAAAACTATATGATCAGGTGAGGATGTAAAACCAGTAACTTTTTGAGTTTATGATGATGACAAGTTTAGAGGTAAGAAGATTTTTGTTTGTTTCACTTATGAAAATGGAACTATTTAGCAGGGTTTGGTGGAGAGGCAGGTGGATCTTTGAGTTTGAGGCCAACCTGGTCTACAGAGTGAGTACCAGGACAGCCAGGGCTACACAGAGAAACCCTGTTTTGAAAAATAAAAACAACAAGAAGAAGAAGAAAATGTAGACAGAACTGTTTAAGAGCTGGGAGAGACTTGGGACTGGAGTGCTGTTGTATTACTTAGAGCATTATATTTATTTTAAATATCAGTTTGCTAATAATTACTGAGACTCAAACTGACAGAAAAATTAGTTGAAAAAACATGGCTGGATTGGAGATTATCTTTCTGATTCAACAAATGAAAAATGATAAAGTAATGTGAAGTGAGCACCTCCTCAGACTTTGATGCTAGTTTCATTGTTGATTTTCTGTAGATTGTTTCTTAGCTGATCTTTCTGACTTTAGAAAATGTATCTCTTTTAAGATAAGTTTGCCATTGAGCACAGCCTTTGGAGCAGATACAGAGGGCTCCCAGTGGATTATTGGCTACCTCTTACAGAAAGTCATCAGCAATCTGTCAGTCTGGAGTAGTGAGCAAGACCTTGCAAATGACACTGTACAGCTCCTTGTCACATTGGTTGAAAGAAGAGAAAGGTAAGAAATGGGGAGGAGCACAGATTTCAGTTTGCTCTTTAGTGACTGGCAAATGGCTCCACTATCTAAGCCTAATTAGAACCTACGTTTTCTTTTTTTTTCCTTTTTTTTCTGGAGCTGAGGACCGAACCCAGGGCCTTGCGCTTGCTAGGTTAGCGCTCTACCACGGAGCTATATCCCCAACCCCAGAACCTACATTTTCAGAGTAATGTTTTTAAAACCTCATCACAGTGTTGTTATGGATGCAAATGGCAGCTTCCCTGTTTAATGGTGGAGAATTTCACTGGCTTTCGGCATCAGAGAACCTGTTTGAAAAACACTTTCAGGAGCTGGAGAGATCTCTCAGAGAAAAAGAGCACTGGCTACTCTTCCACAAGACCCGGATTTTATTCTAGCACACAAGTGGTAGCTCACAACTGTATGTGACTCCAGTTCCAAAGATGCCCTTATCTGGCCTATTTGGGTATTAGCACACAATGTTCACAGGCATACACGCAGGCAAAATACTCATACACATAAAATAATAATCTCTTAAAAACCCACTTTCATGTATTAAATATTCTCATTTGATATTTTTCAGTCCCACCACACATACACATCTTAACCCCAAGTTGTGTCCCCCCCCCCTTTTTTCCCCCAAGACAAGGTTTCTTTGTGTAGCCCTAGCTAGCCTTGACCAGGCTGGCATCAACTCAGATCAGCCTACCACTGCCTCCCAAGTGCTGGCATTAAAGGCGTGCACCACCACTGCCTGGCTCAGTGATTCCATTTATTGGGAATCAATAAATGTGTAAACTGGTGTTGCAAAGTTAAACTTTTTTGTACTTTCTATAGAAAATTATATTTTTCTTACTGCATAGGAATATTATTATTGTAAATGCTATTGACTTTGAGTATTGCACATAAAAGATCTCACATGAGCATGAGATTCAGAGCTGTACCTGTCACCTTGTTTTCCCCAGAGAATCTGATTCTGTCTCTTCGGAGTAGAGAAAGCAGCAACAGACCAGGAACAAGCCCAGTTTGTTGGAGCAGTGAATGTATTAGAGTTACCTCCAGGAGTGTGGGTGCAGGGTTATTTGCAGGTCAGCTGCATCAGCAAAAAGCACACTCCTCCACTGGGTGACCCTCACGACAGCTTACTACCGGAGCCCCTTGCACAGTTGGGGACAGCCAGAGCACTAAAGAGTCCGCTTAGCCAGCAATTGATCACCACAGATAGAACCTGAGAGATGGGCTTTCTTAGAAGTTACCTGAACCTCTCCCCTCCCTTTACAAGAAAATGGCTCTACAGCCATTCTCATTTTACAGTCAGAAAATTGATGATAGAAAAACTAAATATAAAATTCTATGTTCTTTAGCAATTGTTGGGTTTGAAATGAAGACCAATGTAATTCCAGAGTCCATGTGAGCTTATGATGCTGTTCTTTAAAAATGACATTCATGGACTGGAGAGATGGCTCAGCAATTAAGAGCTCCCAGAGAACCCAGGTTTGGTTCCCATGTTGGGTGGCTCACAACTGAAACTCCAGCTCCAGAGGACAGACCCAGTGTCATCT
This sequence comes from Peromyscus aztecus, assembly GCA_902168405.1. Taxonomy (NCBI): domain Eukaryota; kingdom Metazoa; phylum Chordata; class Mammalia; order Rodentia; family Cricetidae; genus Peromyscus; species Peromyscus aztecus. Next base: position 27,729 of record CABHPQ010163282.1, on the reverse strand, counting down.
TCTGGCTGCTACAAGCACCTGTACACTTGTCACATACAGACACACATACCCACACAATAAAACATTTTTAGGAATTACATCCAGGTATACCTTATGTTCAGTACTCGGGAGGCTAAGGCAGAAAGATTGCAGTAAAGTGGCCAACGGAGTAACACAGTAAGGTCTTGCCTTAGCAGATTTTAAAATTAAATGTTCCCTCCCTTTTTAATGTATATGTTGCCTGCATGAGTTCATGTGCACCACATGTCTACAAATGTCTGGAGAGACCATCAGATCCCCAGAAACTGGAGTTACAGGTGGCTGTGAACCACCATGTGAGTGCTGGGAACTGAGCCCAGGTCCTTTGCCGTAGTCACTCTTAACCGTTGAGCCAGCTCTCCAACCCTGTCCAGTTGTTATTTATGTATATAGATATATATGTATGAACAAAATACAACTTATGATCTATTATTCCTACCTGTAGGGCAAACTTAGTAATTCAGTGTGAAAACTGGTGGAACCTAGCGAAGCAGTTTGCAAGCCGCAGCCCACCTCTTAATTTCCTATCGAGCCCAGTGCAGAGGACACTGATGAAGGCCCTGGTTTTAGGAGGTTTTGCACATATGGACACAGAAACCAAGCAGCAGTATTGGACGGAGGTAAAAATCCCTTCTCTTTTGATTCTTCTGTCATCCTACACATGTTAGAGAATAGTCTGGAGACATAAACACCTCAGCAATAACTTATCTCGTGTTCTTCCTTCTCATCAACCATTTCACACTTATTACTTGATAAATACTGTCTCAGGACTTACCCAGCCATGCTTGTTCAACACATTGAGTGTTACTAATGCTTTCTATGCTTTGAGTACATTTTTTCCCAACTCAGATGAGAGAATGAATTGGTGTATCTTTATCAGAATGTGAAAAGCATGGTGGATATCTTAGAGATAGAGTTGCATTAGCATGCCAAGGCCTTAGGTTAGCCAGCCTATCCCCAAAAATCAAAAGAAAAAAACTGTTACATGAAGAACTACAAGGCATTCTTTGCCTTGAAAAGGAGATGCAGCCGGGCGGTGGTGACACACGCCTTTAATCCAAGCACTCGGGAGGCAGAGGCAGGCAGATGTCTGTGAGTTTGAGGCCAGCCTGGGCTACAGAGTGAGTTCCAGGAAAGGCGCAAAGCTACACAGAGAAACCCTGTCTCAGAAAAAAAAAGAAGAGAAAAAGAAAAGGAGATGCAAATTCTAGTGTGTTTGTTTCCTGGCACTTCTCTTACCACAGTGACCTAAGGAACAGATTCTCACTGTCTTGCATTTAGGAGGCTTCCTAAATGTCCAAGGAAGGTGTTCATAGCATTCTTTCTAAGGTTTGCCAGTATGAGTCTGTGGTTTCTGGGAGTTAGTGACAGTTTTTGGCACTCCTTTGTCTTCAGGTTCTCTGTGTACTCTGCATCCCAGTTTCCTCAGTCTGTAAGACACTGTATTAGAGTAGGGGTACAATCTCCACTATGACTGAATCCTGACTTACTGCATCTCAGTTTGTTCAAATGAGGTCACTTTCTGGGGTTCTAATTCAACCCATAGTGTGGGCACCTTCTGGAATAATTTATATCTTGACTCAGGTGTATATGTAGAGATCTGACTTCTTTCTAAAGTGTTCTCTCCCCCATTGTCTTAATTTTTCAAGATAGGTTTTCTCGCCGGGCGGTGGTGGCGCATGCCTTTAATCCCAGCACTCGGGAGGCAGAGGCAGGAGGATCTCTGTGAGTTCGAGGCCAGCCTGGTCTACAGAGCATGTTCCAGGAAAGGCGCAAAGCTACACAGAGAAACCCTGTCTTGAAAAACCAAAAAAAAAAAACAAAGATAGGTTTTCTCTGTGTATCCCTGGCTGTCCTGGAACTCCCTCTATAGACCAGGCTGGCCTTAAACTCACAGAGATCCGCCTGTCTCTGCCTCCCAAGTGCTGGGATTAAAGGTGTGCACTGCCACCACCCAGCCTAAAATGTTCTTAATATCTGTGAAGTAGTATCCATGACTTCATAACTAAGGTAAAACAGGCTGACTTTTTTTTTTTTTTTTTTTTTTTTTTTTTTTCCATTCTCCCCTGGGTCCATAGAAATGGTTTGGTGGTTAAGAACACTCTTCCTGAAGACACAAGTTTGGCTCCCAGCATCTACTTTGGGTGGCTTCCAGCTTCCTGTAACTCCAGGTCTAGAATACCTGATGCCTCTGGTTCTGTGAGCAGCTGCATGTATATGCATATATCTACCACATACAAGTGTACACATGTAGCCAGAGGTTGACCATAGTTATCTTTCTCAGTTGCTTTCAATGTTTGAGAGAAGGTCTCTTGCTGTATCTGAAACTCTGATTTCAGCTAGACTATCTGGCCAGCAAACTCCAGGGTCTTGTCTCTGTCTCCCCAACACCAGGATTATAGGCACTCAGCTTCTATGTAAGTGCTTGGGTTTGAACTCAGGTCCTCATACTTTATGTGGTGACTTGCTTACTTTTCTGTTCTATTGCTGTGAAAATACACCATGACCAAGGCAACTTACAAAGGCAACTTATAAAAGAAAGCATTTAATTGGGGGCTTGCTTATCGTTTGAGAGGATGAGTCCATGACCATCATGGCAGGGAGCATGACAACAGGAGGCAGGTATGGCACTGGAGCTATAGTTTACATGTTGAGACAACAACCATGAGGCAGAGAGAAGCAAACTAGTAATGTTGTAGGGTGACACACCTCCTCCAACAAGGCTACACCTTCCAATCCTTACCAAACAGTTCCACCAACTATTTGGAATCACACATTCAAATATATGAGCCTATGGGGGTCGTTCTCACTTAAACCACCATATGTGGCAAAATACCTTACCAACTGAGCCATTTCTTCAGCCCTATAAACACCCAGAGCAGGACTGATTATCTGAAGTTGTCTTTTATAACAAGAATTGTAAGGAAAGGGAAGAAGAAGGGGAAAAAAAAAGACAAGGACCTTATATTTTTAACTGTATTGTTTTAGAAATTGGCAGACTGGCTGCTGTTTGTATAGCTAAGCCTTCACTGAGTTCTTATATGGCTCCACTGAAGTGCAGTGTATACAGTACTTACTTTCTGGCCTTTGGAGAAAAGGTTTAGTGATTCCCTACTGAGGAGTTCTGATTTTATTTTTTCAATTTTTATGATTCTTTGGCCAGTCACCTAGAAAAATGTGGAGAGACGTGGCAGAATTCAAAGAATGAACTAAGTGTGGTATACATGCATGTGTGCATGCGCGCGCGCGCGCGCACACACACACACACACACACACACACCCCTATAATCTCATTCCTTCTGAAGCAGAGACAAGAGGATTGACACCATTTTGAGGCCCAGCAGGAACACACAGTGAGACTACTGGAAAACAAATAGAGCCTGGAGAAATGGCTGAGTGGATAGATAGAGCACCTGTCCCACAAATACGAGGACCAGAGTTCAGACCGCCAGCAGCACATAAGAAGCCGGGTGTGCATGAAGGTTCACTTCAAATCCTAGGGCTTGTAAGAAAGAGGATCACTGGATACCTAGATTGGCCAAATTAGCGAGCTCTGGATTCATCAAGATACCTTGCTCAGCAAAGTGGATACTCAATGTCAACATACATGTGCAATAAAAACTAGAAGGAAATTATGAAAGAATAAAAGTACTTTCCAAAAAAAAACCCAAAAATTTTTAAAGAATGACATTTAAAGAACCCTATTCTGTGACTTGGGTGTCATTTTTATGTATATGGCTCAAGGTACAAAGATTCTCAGAATGGACAGTGTACCTCAAACCTGTAATTCCAGCATGTAGGAGTTAGAGACAGGAGCCCTGAGAAATTGAGAGCAGCCTGGGCTACCTAGTAAGACCCTGTTTGAAAGACTTAAGGGTAGGAAACTTAGTGGTTCAGATAGTCCTTGTTACATGTGTTCATCCTGTTCCAATAAAAATATTTTGGGAGCCAGGTGTGGTGGCGCATGCCTTTAGGTGGATCCCTGTGAGTTGTTAGGCCAGCCTGGTCTACAGAGCAAGTTCCAGGACACCCAGGACTATTTCACAGAAAAACCCTGTCTAAAAAAAAAACCAAAAAAAAATAAAAAAAATAATAAATAAATAAACAAACAAACAAATAAATAAATAAATCAGGAACCAAATGTTCATCCAAGTTAAGGAACTCAGTGTGCGAGTTAGGAAGGTCATGCTGTGATGTGCCTCTACAGGTTCTTCAGCCTCTCCAGCAGCGGTTCCTGAGAGTGATAAACCAAGAGAACTTTCAGCAGATGTGTCAGCAGGAGGAAGTCAAGCAGGAGATCACTGCCACGCTGGAGGCCCTGTGTGGCATTGCTGAGGCCACACAGATCGACAATGTAGCCATTCTTTTTAATTTTTTAATGGACTTCCTTAACAATTGCATTGGGTTGATGGAAGTTTACAAAAATACTCCAGAAACTGTCAATCTCATTATAGAAGTTTTTGTTGAAGTTGCACATAAACAAATATGCTATCTTGGAGAGGTAAGCGCTTTCTAGTTTTTTTTGTTTTTTTTTTTTTATTCCTTCAGGATTACAAGTTTCTGAAGTAATGATTCTCCATTCTTGGTTTCACATTTAATGCATATTTTTATTTCTCCAAAATAGGAAGTCACTCCAAAATTTTATTGTTAGAGAAGGGCTAATATATTAAATATAGCTATACTCTTACTATAAGTATCCTTGGTCTTTGGTTGTTTAGTTGTTGTTTTGTGGGTTGTTGTTTTGTTTTTGAGATAGGGTCTTCTTCCTTGGTAGTCAAGGCTGGCCTTAAACTCACAGAGCTCCATCTTCCTCTGCCTCCCAAGTGCTCAGATTAAAGGCATATAAGTACCACGTCCAGCTCTTTTTATTATTGTTAATGCTCTGTGTGTGTGTGTGTGTGTGTGTGTGTCTGTCTGTCTGTCTGTCTGTCTGTCAGAGGTCAAGGGTGGGTAGCTTCCTGTATTTTTCTCCACCTTACTTTCTGAGATAAGGACTCATCCTATAGCTCACCAAGCCAAGCAAGGCCCTCTTGTCTCCTCCCCTGGTACTAGGATCACAAGCATCCACCACCAGGGATCTGCACTCAGGTGGTCATGCTTATTTGGCAAGCACTTTCCCAACTCTCAGCCCTTCGATATTGTTAATATAGAGCTGCTGTTATAATTTAGAGTAGATTGAAACTTTGGCTTATCTACTAGATCCTACCAAGTAATATCACTCTTCCTGTTTTCTTACAGTCCAAAGCTATGCATTTATATGAAGCCTGCCTTACTTTGTTACAAGTGTATTCTAAGAATAATCTAGGGCGGCAAAGGATAGATGTCACAGCAGAAGAAGAACAGTACCAGGATCTGCTTCTCATTATGGAGCTTCTCACTAACCTTCTCTCCAAGGAGTTCATAGATTTCAGCGACACAGGTAAAGTCTCTTGGAGTAGTTGTTGTTAAAACTACAGGTTGTTTTCTCTAGGAGGGAGTTCAGTTTTACAAAACAAGTGGAAGTAGATCCCTTTGGTTGAAATGAAGGTAGAGGTGAAGTCCTTCCCTAGTCTACTTTTCAATATGAACTTGAACTTTTATTTAGTTAGTTTTCTTTTTCTGTACAACAATCAATTTATTATACAACTATCACACAGATGCTTTTTATCTAAAGGAAAAATGGCTTCTGCCTCCTTTTCTCCCCGGTTTTGCAGTTCTTAATGAATGCCAAGTGCTACTTTTCTCACAATGCCATGCAGCAGGTGCTGTTGCTAATTCTCACTGTACTGATGAGGTACCAGCATAGAGTCATTCACCCATGTGCATGTAACTAGTAAGTTTGAATTCACATTCAAATCCTTGTTCGTGTATAGAACAATGGTTCTCAACCTGTGGGTTGTGACCCCTGCAGTAGCTACCCTGCATATCAGATAGTTACATTACAATTTATAGCAGTGGCAAAATTACAGTTATGACTTAGCAATGAAATAATTCTATTGTTGGCGGTGACCGCAGCATGAAGAACTGTATTAAAGGGTCACAGCATTAGGAAGGTTGAGAACCACTGCTTTAGAGGAAATTTCATTGTCTCTTCCATTGTCCTTTGAGATGATTGCCCATCAAACCCAGCACTTTATGGATACAGCATGGGAAATCCCATTGGGGTAAGAAGTACTGGATTCCAGACACGATAGGCTATCTAACATGGTTCTCCTATAGCATAATATGGAGATAGAAAGCTAATTTCTTCCTTTCTGCTATCAGTGGGTATAATAATAAAGACCTTTGTGTCTTGCCTAGCACTATGCTTGGCAATTAGTAGATAAAAATAAATAAATAAATAACTGTACTTACAGATAAGAGCTTGATCAGTCAGTAAAGCTCGTCACAAAGTTCGTTTGTGCAGTTTGCCTCCACTATTACTGAACTTTCTTGCTTGTTCTCCAAGTTTATTCTCAGAGGGACAGGCAGGAAGAAGTGCAGCTGCTTCAGAAACAAGAGGGTGAGGGGCTGTGTGCGCCAGTGCCTTTAATTGCTTACCCTTGCCTCCAGTGCAAGTTCCCCATGTTTGTCTCTCCCTTCCTAGTGAGCTTTACCTCCCTGCCAGCTTTGCCTTCAGACCTGAGAGAAGTGGGTTGTTTTATAAGAGAAAACATCATAGTAGTATTGCCTCAGGGTGTGCAGGCATTTGTAGTCAGAGATATTTTTTTATTTCTTCAGGTTCTCTAAGCTTCTAGCAGCCCACAGTAGTCACTGTGTCTAGTCCTTGAGATTGTTCTTGCTCTGTTGACTTTGTTGGTTCATTTTTCTTGTTCACTGTGTGCCCTGTTAGTTTCACAGTTCAACAGGCTTATCCAAGTTAGCCTTAGGTGCTGAAGTGAAATGCCAAGGCATTAAATGTGTTAACTTTGATTTCTAGAATGTCTCTTGCCCTTACTTATCCACTACTACTGTATCAGGTACTAAGATTCCCTAACAAATAATACAAAAGGATGGCATGGGCTGGGCTTATCAGATTTCTCTGTTATTCATTAATGGGTTTCTTGGGTCTTTGAGCTTGACTATATTTGTGTTTTCATAAAGGAATATGAACTTTGGAGATTTAAGTTACGACTGTACAAGTATGCTTTTTATTTTGATAGATGAAGTATTTAGAGGACATGAGCCAGGACAAGCAGCAGGCAGATCTGTATCAGCAGCTGATGTCGTTTTATATGGAGTAAACCTAATTCTGCCCTTAATGTCACAAGATCTTTTGAAGGTAATTAAAATAATATGAACATGAAGAGTATTAACAGTTTTGTATTTCAACAAATAATTAGTGACTCATTTTGTCAGGAAGTACCACAGGAAAACAGTTCTGCTAGCAATTTTAATTCTCTTTAGAATTTGTCATTTTGTTTTTAAACTTCATTTTCAACCAAAGGAGCCAGCCATGGTGGGTATTTTCCAAGCCTGTGCGTGTAGAAATGGGATGATAGAAACCAAGGTAATTTAAACATTTTTGCACATTATGACTGTATTGTGCCTTGGTTCTATCAGTTGGTATTGAGGGTCGTGGCCACTGAGGTTGCCCTTTACTCCTTCCAGAAGTGCGCTAGGGAAGAGGTCTTTTGTTATAAGTTATCACAGATGGGTAAGATCAAGAGCAAGGACACACTGAAGAAGAAAGAGAAGGATGTGTGTGTATCTGTGAGTGTATCATATGCACGTGTGTACTGTTTGTGATAAAGGGTGTGGAGGAGATGTAGTGGGGTGGGGGAGCAGAAGTAAGCATCTGAGTGGTGAGGATCAGAAATGTTGTGGTGCCTCCCTAGGCTCTCCCCCATGTACATTGTTCCCTGAGGAATGTCTATTGGGCAGTTCCTGCCAACCCATGAACCTAGGGTTTTGTAACAACTCTTAGGACGAGCGTTTATTCAGCTTTGTACACTGGTTTGCTTTTAGTGCCTGTGTGTTCCATTAAGTCAGCCATCGTAAATATTTGGTGCACATTTTCTCTGTGGCTAGACTAGATTGACTATTTTACACTCAGCTCTTCAGAGCTGTCCAAGTAGACGGATGAAAAGTACTGATTAACATATCAACAAAGGACTTTGTTCCCAGATCATTTAGTTTTTGTTTGACTGCCTTGTTGATTTGTTTAGGGTCAACATAGAATATCAGAACTTGTCTGTATCTCCTATTAACCTTCCAGAAGATAATTCTTTCTACTGTGTATTTTTTATAACAGCTACTGAAAGATTCTCTTTACTGTAACTTATTTTACATTTCTTTATGGCTTAATGTTTCTATCTATTGTATACATCTTAGAGAAATCATTATACTACTTAAAAGCTTGTTAATCATTTCATTTTATTAGATAGTAGTGAACATAAAAATATTTAATGTTTCTTTTTCAGTTTCCAACCCTTTGTAATCAATACTACAAGTTGATCACATTTATTTGTGAGATTTTTCCTGAAAAAATACCCCAGCTTCCTGAGGATCTGTTTAAGAGTCTGATGTATTCCCTGGAACTAGGAATGACATCGTATCCTTTAATGAACATTGTTATTCAAAGAGGGGGATTCTTGTTGAATGTTTTTTAAGTGATTGGTTTTCTTTTATATTTTATTTCTTCAAAAACCTATCTCTGTAGCTTTAACTCTCTCTTTCTTCCTCTCTCTTTCTCTCCTTTCTTTCTTTTTATCTTTTTTTTTCCTTTGAGACAGAGTTTCAGCCCTGGTTGTCCTAGAACTCACTCTGTACACCATGCTGGTGGCCTCCAGGCTCAAAGATCCATCTGTCTCTGCCTCCCAAGTGCTGGGATCAAAGGTTTGCACTGCCATGCCCAGCTCTAATTCTGTTTCTTTTGTGGATTTGCATGATCGTTTCCTTTCATACATGTAGCACCTGGCACCTTGTCTTAAAGTCATTCCTTCATTAGGTCATGTGATGTGTTGTAGTTGGTTCTCTAATCTTAGCTTGTTGGCATTATAATGTCATCATCTGTGAGAGCATCTGCAGAAACAGGCTAGATATCACTAGACCTATACGCAATACTCTCAGAGGCCATTTAATATGGAAATATTTCTTTCCTAACTCAGTTAAGACATTGCCATCTGGTCTACCCCCACCTTCTATATTCATTTCTACAAATAGTCATGTGTAAAATGTAGCTGACATTTTTTTGATCTTTTATGAACTTGGGTGTGTGTCATGTAGTTTGCTCTTTGACCATTGTGTTCAGAATGAGTTCAGAAGTATGCCAGCTCTGCCTCGAGGCCTTGACACCATTAGCCGAACAATGTGCTAAAGCACAAGAAACAGATTCACCTCTTTTTCTAGCAACTCGACACTTCCTTAAGGTAAGGTATTTGATGGATAGCTTGGAGAATCATCTTCTTAACCAAGCTGAGTGGTACTTGCCTGCCATGCCAGCTAATGAGGCTAATGAAGGAGTATTGCCTCAATTACAGAGTGAGTTCAAAACCAATCTGAGCAATTTAGCAGGACCTCATCTCAAAGTAAAAAGAAGGGGGCTTTAAATGTGTGTGTGTGTGTGTGTGTGTGTGTGTGTGTGTGTGTGTGACCTGTCTTCATGCACACCAGAAGAGGGCACCAGATCTCATTATAGATGGTTGTGAACCTCCATGTAGTTGCTTGGAATTAAACTCAGGACCTCTGGAAGAGCAGCCAGTGCTCTTAACTGCTGAGCCATTTCTCCTGCCCAAGAGGGGACTTTTTTATTTTTATATGTATGGGTGTTTTGTCTAGATGAATGTCTTTGTATGACATGAATGCCTGGTGCCTGTGGAAACCAGAAAAGGGCATCAGATCCCCTGGAACTAGGTTTACAGACAATTGTGAGCTACTATGTGAATGCTGGGAACAAACCGGAATCCCCTGGAAGGGCAGCCAATGCTCTTAACCATTGAGCCATCTTGCTAGGTCCATAAAATTCCTGATTCAAGTGTATATGGATTTGGTTTGGTTTGGTTTTGGCTTTTTCAGACAAATTTTCTCTGTATATCCCTGGCTGTCTTAGAACCTGCTCTGTAGACCAGGCTGGCCTTGAACTCAGAGATTCTCCTGCCTCTGCCTCCTGAGTGATAGGGTTAAAGGTGTGCACACCACAGCTTTGTTAACTGGTTTTTTTCCCCTGGAGACCAGTTCTTCAGGAGCATGTTCTCTTCCACTTCTGTTTTGTGTTCTTGAGTGACGTTGTAAATATGGGGAATTCGGTACTTTTTTAGATTCCAAAGAAAATAACATCTTCATGTTTTCCTTAGATTAAAAAAATGATTTAATAATTAACTGGTTAATGTAATAAATAAACTATAACTGCCATCCCTTTTTCAGGCAGGGAGAGGCTAGAGTTTTAAATAATTATCCTCTATTTTAAAGCTCTGTCTTATTGTGTAATTTCAGCTGGTTTTTGATATGCTGGTATTGCAGAAGCACAACACGGAGATGACTACTGCAGCTGGAGAAGCATTCTACACGTTGGTTTGTTTGCACCAGGTACTGGACAGCCCTCTCTCAGGTCCACCAGTTCTTTGTGGATCCAGAACTAGGACTCAAAGACCAGTTCCATGTCCTCGATTCAGTGTTTCTCAGCTCCCTCATGAGTTCTATGATTGTATTTTGTATTTATCTGACAATCTGTGAGATCACAAGAATTTCTTTTCCTTCTCTGTTATGAGCCATTCTTTGTCACAGTTCCCTCCTAAAAGCTTAGCTTTAATCATCTGTGGTAGGAGCCAGGTGCATGTACACAGTGATTGCTATCTTTGAGAAACTCAGATTTCATAAAAGTGGAAAGGTGCATCAGTGTGGGAGCAGGAGTTTGCCTTCAGAGAGTGTAAAGAATAGAGTATTACTTTGTTTAGTGTTTTGAAAACAATGTGTTACGTATTTTGTTGCACCTTTAAGATCTTAACCCATCATTCCTGTGGGATTAATGTAACAGAAGCTCACTTGCCTCCTAATCCTGATAAAGTGCCTATCCAGTGTACAAAGGAACAAGTTGGGGAGGGTGCTGCCTGATCTTCCACTGCTTTATACCTTTTAGCATGGCCAAGTGATTGGTAGGAGAAGCTGCCTTCCTAAAACCAGTAGTTTTCAGATCCTAGCCTGTAAAGCCCCCCCTTCTTCTAGCCATTATGTGCCGTGTGTACCCCAGGCGGAAGGGGCTCTAGAGCTCCGTTTCTTGTGCTGTGCTCCTGTGGCGGCTTCCTACATGTATTTCCTTTCAGTGTGTGCTCCTTTCTGTCATCTCGGTTACTAAGACAATGGGCTTCCTTCCCTGTGGGTGTAAGCCAGTGCATTCTGATCTTCTTGTCCGCTGTCTCAGACTGTGTACCTCGTAGAGAAGCTCAAGAGGGGCCAGGAGGGTGGCTCAGAGGGCACTTCAGGTACTCGCCACCAAGCCTGACAACCTGAGTTCAATCTTTGAGTCCTACATTCATGGTAGAAGGAGAGAACCAACTCTACCAGTTGTTTACACACAAAGAAATGAATGTAAAACATTTATTAGAACGAAGACAAGCATGGGGAAAGGAGAGGACCAGCTCCTGCAAGTTATTCTCTGACAAGACACACACATAAATGAGTGTCAATTTTTTTGTTTTGTTTTGCGCCCCACCCCTACCCCCACCCCCGAAAGACAGAAAGCAGAGAGTGGGCACTTTGCAACAGCTAAGTGAAATTCCTGCTGCCCAAACCCAGAAGCACTACCGTTTCTGGGCAGTAGGAAGATGATTTGAGATTATACTGGCCTCCTGCTATCCTTTGGAGAGGGCAGCTAAGGTGCCTGGTTCAGTGCTGTAGACAATGAGGGTGGGGATTTGGGAAGCTGTACCCTACTTCTCTTTGCTCTATATAATATCTGATTTCATCATTTTGATGTTGTGATATCCCAAGAAGCTCAGGAGAATTAGTGGCAGACCAGCTTTCTCCATAGCACTTCTCTGGCCTAGGTGACTTTCCCTCCAGCCTCTGCACACTTACCTGTATGCTAATGTTATGAGAGAGGATACCAAAAACAGAAAATACCCCCCCACACACTACATTATCCCTGTCCTTTAACCAAAGCCACTAGTACAGTGCTGGCTTGAACTTTCAGAGTGCTCTGCCTCCACTTGGAGAGAGCTCTCAAACCTCCACACTGCTGTGCCTCTGCTGTCCCTGGAATTGGGCACACAAGGTGTTTGCATGAGCCACTAAAGAACTGTTCACCTTCCCATTACAGACGTAGAGGTTATATACAAAATGCAGACTAACAAGAAAAGGCAATCCCTCAAAGCTGACCTCCTGAGTCTGGAGCCAGATTGCTTGCACTTTTGCTTCATTGCAGTAAGATTTTGAATGTGCTACTCCATCTGGCAGAATCTTCATCTGTAAACAGTAGTGTCAGTCTCATAGCAGCAGACATGGGAAATGAGTTAACCTCCAGATAAGTGAGAGCAGTAACTGAACACCAAACTGTTGGAAAGAGTCGTCTGCCCTGCCTCAGAACCAACTCCATAGTCCCTGCTAGCATCCCCAAAGAAGGCAATCTTATGGCTGTCTTGTTTCTTCTGCAGGCTGAGTATTCTGAACTGGTTGAGACATTACTGTCAAGTCAGCAAGACCCAATCATTTACCAGAGATTAGCAGATGCCTTCAACAAGCTCACTGCAAGCAGTACTCCTCCTACCCTGGACCGGAAACAGAAGATGGCCTTCCTAAAGAGTTTAGAAGAATTTATGGCAAATGTTGGTGGTCTCCTTTGTGTAAAATAAACAACAGAGCTATATTCTTAACTTAGATCCTTTCTGCAAAGTGCACTGAATTGCTGAAAGTTGACTTGAGTCTTGGCCTGTTCCTCAGTTCATTTGACCATTGGGATTTTGGAGAGTCTGAGACTTCAATGTGGAATTTGGTGAAACGGGAGAAGTCAACTTAAAATCAGCTTCTGTTATTAGGTGTTAGCCATGATCTGCCATATACTTGTCTTCTAGATTCTGAATGGTGATTGAAAATTTCAAAATGCAATTCCATATATGTGCAAACAGATATGGGCACCATGAAATTCATATTCAGTGCCTTTTGCCCTTTTATCAAAGCATGGGTGACTAGCCAAAGGTGGTATGTTCTCGGCATTATTTTTCAAATGTCCATAGATTCCCTTCATCACTTGGGGAACTGGTTATAGAAGTGGACTCGTGGACCCTACTGTGCATCCGCAGAATATTGGTTGTTGGGCCCTGGACTCTCCATTTTAATAAGCTCCTCCCCTTTGTTATCCTAAACGTTTTGAATCAATGCAAGAGACAGTGAAAACTTGTAAGAGATTTTGTGCTTTCCAACTCTTCCTCCCTTCAGTGATTCTAATTATGCAGGAAGAAAAATCATCATTGGTTAGTTTCATAGTTCATCTTCTCCCTCTTCCTCACCTTCCTTCCCTTCCGTCCTCAGCGTTGCAAGTTTTGTGTAATTATTGCAGGTTTCTAATCAGACTGATGCCTGAACTTGAGGAAAATACGTGTATATTTTTGTTCCGTAAAGTTAACTTTAGGAACTGTAGCCATTTCATTGCCTTAATTTTAAGAGGAAAAGACAAACGAGATTTGTTTTAGAGAGAAATTAGTCTTGACACTTAAGAGTTGGCTTAAGGTATTAGCTGCTAAGACCCTCTTGCCCCTTTGATTATGTATTTATGTGAGTTTCCCAGTGAAATGAAAGGAGCATCCCCGTGTGGTTAGCTCTCTGTGTCTGTCCAGCCACACAGCCCGTATCTCTCTGAATGCTTGCTTAGGCAGTAACTTTGATGGATGTGAATCACCAGTCACACCGACTGTTGCACATGGGGCATTAGGGCAATAACTATGCTAAAGTGGGTGTTACCCTCATGTCATAGGAGCCACACTAATTCAGTTTCAGAGACTAAAAATTTAACGTTAGCCGGGCCTGGGGGTAAGTGCCAGGCTAGTGTGGGTTACAAAGTATGATCTGTCCTTTAAAAAAAGAAAAAGAAAAATTCACTTTAGGTCCTCGGGCTTTTCCAATCAGGATTTTTATACTGCTACTGTGCTCCACTTAATTTTGAGTGCCAGTTTTAATTATGGAAACGAAAGCTCATGTATAAACAGTAGTTCTCTGAAGCTGCCCGCTGCAGAGCAAAGCACACAGTGCCGTGGCGGCCAGGTGCATCTGAGACTGCCATGGAGGGCGGGCTCCGCTGCTGTTCTTGGTGCCTCTCTGCTAAACCACCCAGCGGGTGCTGCCCTACCTGAAGTGCACCGTGTGTGCATCTTAACACCTATGCCCTGGAGACTTTGTGTAACTGTTAATGGAGCATCCTGTCCCTGTGATGGTAGGTGTGCGTGGATGCAAAACTGAGGGCCATGACTTTTGGAGAATCTTACTTCTAAATTGATCATCATTTAGTAATAGTAAGTATGGAGAGAGAAAAAAAATCTCTAAATACTACAAAGAAGAAAAACAATATCATTCTCTAGCTATATGCTTTGTATTTTAAATACTTGGAAAGGAGTGCTTTTAGGTTTTTTTTTTTTTTTCCTCTTAATTTGAAGTGATCTGCAGCAGTAATCACTCTGTTTTGTGGTGTTCTTGACGTCTGTGTTTCCTCAGCAGGTGTGGTTTGTGTGTACCGTGTGTGTGATAGGTATGGGCCTTTTGCCAAAAGGCACTAAGATACAACTGAATAGATGGGTCACTGGCCCTGACAAAACAGTTGTCAAGTTCAAGTAGAGATGGGTAGGAAAGGATGCTTTGGTAAGTAAAAAGGCATCTGTGTATAACTTCTATACAGACAGAACTATATTTATTAAATTGCCCAGATCCTAGTATGATACTCCAATTCTATTACACCACTTTTAATTGAAGGAAGATTTATTTTAGATTGGACCAAATAATGTTTAAATGATCACCAGAATGTTGATTAGTGGCCAACTGAGGGTGAAAGACCACCATATTTCAGATAATGGGAATGCCACTTCATCGTACCAACTAGACTTTTCAGAGCGTGTGTGCATTTGTTTGCTTTATTGAGTATTTGTTTTGTTTGGTCTTTTATTTTGCCTGGTTTTGTTTTTTAACTTTGTGAACTTCTGAACTTCATTACTGTTCTACTTTCTTCTTGATCCTCTTGGCCCAGTAGGTATTGAGGCCACGGGCTTCATGGTCATGAACTAGTTTTTCCAATTCAAATTGACTGTTGTTGAAAAATATTTTTAAAAGAAAAAAATCATTTGTACCCTTTTAAAAATACATGTTAAAGGTACACTGTAAAGTATTTGATTTTTTTCATCTTTTGTGTTAAATTTCATTTGTTCATAGAGTATCTTTTAACCTCTATTTTTCCATATTTTTGTTCATGTTGGCTCGTTTTATGCTTCTTGACCATTTTTTCCCCAGGGCACAATCACTAATCACAGAGTCACTAGGGGGGTTGTATGCTAACAGTGGCGCCACTGTAACAGCTCCTAAACTGTGCTCTTGTTGGCCTCCACAAAGGGTACTTTGATTGATGTCTTTGTTTTGACAGTGTCCTTTCTAACACAGTAGTTGAGTCTTATTCTGGTGGAAGACTCTTATGTCAACATGACTGTATTGTTTTTGTCTGATACAAATGACATTTTGTGTAAACTTTGTAAGCTTTTCCCCAAATTTAAAAACTTCAAATTTATTTTATGGAAAAATATCTAATGATGATCAGATACTCTGTCACAATTTTTTCTTAAAAACCGAGCCGGACGGTGGTGGTGCACACCTTTAATCCCAGCACTCGGGAGGCAGAGCCAGGCGGATCTCTGTGAGTTCGAAGCCAACCTGGTCTACAGAGTAAGATGCAGGACAGGCACCAAAACTACACAGAGAAGCCCTGTCTCAAAACAAAACAAAAACAAAAACAAAAACCAACAACAACCAAAAAAAAAAAAAACAACACCAGATCTATAATCTTCCCCACTCAGCATCACTCAATGCTCTTCCTGCAGCTGAGGCTATACAGTCCCCTGTCTCTCGTCTCTGGTAATCCTTGTGTGAACCCTTCAAGTACTGAAGTGCTGTCAATTCTGAATATTTCAGGTTGGAATCTCCTAGGGGATAGGTATTATTGATTGAACCCTGAAAACATTTCTGTTACATATTTACATATATTTTGTTTGCCATCTCTGTTGTTAGAGGTGATTGTCATTGGCCCTTTCTAAGTTAGCTGTGTCTTGTGAGTGATTATCACTATCGGTTTCTCAGTAAAGCATTGAGCGTTTCAAGTCTGAAGGAACTGCAGTGTTGCACAGAGATGTCTCTTGTTTTTTTTTCTAAGAGTAAGGAACTCATTTGGATATGAGGTTTTTAACATTATAAATTTTCTATAAAATTTCCCAGAGAATAACATGATTTTGGGATGTAATAGTATTTTTAAATTATTTGACAATGTAAGTGGGTGTTTTCTAAATTTTTCTGAAAACACTGCATTTCTTTAAAACTTGACCTTCTAGCATTAGAAAGAAAAATGTCCAAATTAGACATCTTGCTGAATTCAAGTTGATTTAAAGGGTCATGACTCAAGTTTAATGTCATTTTTGCTTAGGCATAAGAATTGTGAAGTGTTCCTGGTTGTTTATAAGAGGAAACCATGACTTATATAGCCAAAGAGTACATTTGGTTCAGGTCAAAATAGAAGATTAATAATGGACATTCATTTTGCTAGTTTTGAAGATGGATGAAGAAATGTTTCTGTCCTATAGATGTGTATATGGAAGTCTCTGTAAAGACTGAAATACTCAGCTGTGGTGGCGATTCCCTCCTGTAGAGTGGGAGATGTGTGACTGGCACTAGGCAGCTCTCTGTACCCACTGTGGCCTGCTCTTCACCTGTTCCCAGAACTTCCCAGTTGTGGGAAGGTTTGGATTTCTTGTCCTGTCTGCATTTTTAGGCCTCTTAGCTATTAGGAGCTGTCAGATATGTTCTGGCAGCTAAATTCCCTAGCCTGAAGTAATTTACCATGTCTGCACTATGTACCTACTGGGGGTGGGGGTAGGGAATCTGACCTCAAGTGTGCTCTCAGCCCAGGTTTCCTGGTGTGGTGTCTTTTACCACGAAATTATGACAAATTGCAAATCCTGGTATTGTGAGCTTATTCTCTGTACAAAAAAAGAAGTTCTATGCAGTGAGCTGTGGTATAATGGTCACAGAATGTCAGCACTGCTATCATTCAGCACGTGTAACATTTTTAAATTTATAAATATTAAAATTTTAAACTTACACTAAGACTTTTTAGTTTTTTTTTAAGAGACCCAGAGATGAGTATCCTGTCTAAATATTTACCTCTATTAATATAACTAATGAAGGCATTTAATTTTTCAAAAAATACTGCAGTATGATTTTAGGAAATAAACCAAGGCTATGTGTTAAGCCAATTATAACCTGAATATCAAATTGATAAAACTTTATTTGTATTTTTTAAATCCTCAGTGGGCGTTAAAATATGTGTTTTCACTAAATATTTTTATTACATTTTGGTTTGACCATGTGTGATTTGTTCATGGGTGGTGTATTAGTCAGTGTTCTGTTGCTGTGAAGGGATACTGTGACTGCAGCCTTTCTTAGGAAAGAAAGCATTTAATTGGGGGCTTGCTTATAGTTGCAGAGGTTTAGTCCATTATCCTCATGGCAGGAAGCATGGCAGCACACAGACAGACATGGTGCTGGAGAGGAGCTGAGAGTTCTACATTCAGATCCGCAGGCAGTAGGAAGAGAACATCACTGGGAATGGCTTGGACTTTTGAAACCTCCAAACCCATCCCCAGCACCACACTTCCTCCAACAAAGCCACACCTCCTAATCGTTTCAAATAGCACCACTCCCTGGTGGCCAAGCATTCAAGTCTGTGAGCCTATGGGGTTCATTCTTAATCAAACGACCACATTGCACTCCCTGACCCCTATAGGCTTGTAGCAATATCATAAAGGATAAATGCATTCAGATCAACTTTAAAAGTTCCCATAGTCTGTAACAGTCTCAACAATGTTTAAAAGTCCAAAGTCCAAAGTCTCTTCTGAGACTCCTGGAACTCTCTTAACTGTAATCCCTGTAAAAATCAAAATCAGAAAGCAGATACCATACTTAACATACACTGGGACAGGATATACATTACCATTCCAAAAAGGAGGAAAGGGAGCATAGTGCGGAAAGACTGGACCAAAGCCAGACCAAACCCACAGGGCAGACTCAACTCTACATCTCACGGCCGATGTCCAAGCGCTCTTCAGATCTCCAACTCCCTTCAGCGTTTATATGATTGCTGCATACCTCTCTCTCTTGGGCTGGTTCTATTCCCTGTTAGCAGCTTTCCTTGACAGGTATTATACATCTCTGATATCTTCAACATCTTGGAGCCTCCAAGGAAATCCAGGCTTCACCTTCACAGTTTCACACAATGGTCTGTCTGGGCCTCCATGCAGGGATGCCCCTAACACATTCATGGCCTCAGAAGCTTTCCTTGGCCATGTAAGGAGATTCCAAAATCCCTTTCTGATATTTTTCACTCTAAAGGCGGAACCACAAGTATTGTGCCAAGTGTTGCTGCTTGCTGAGGCAGGAACCTGGCCCCCTAGTTCACTCACATTTGCACCAGCTTTCTGTTGTATCTGATGGTTTCCTTCACCACTTCAGCTTTTCTTTAATCCCTTCCACAAGTTGGAAGCTTAGCTGGGTAAGGTCTTGCCCTCCCGTCACCACTCCCTTTATTCTGTTTAGCATCAGGCTCTTGTTTTTCTCTTTGATCTTGAGCACTGAATTTGGCTCCATGCATTTCCTGGTGCTCCTTTTCTCCTAAAACTGTGCATTACCTATTTTTTCTTGCTCAGCTTGCTCCTTTTTGTTATAGATCTGCTTAAGAGTGACCATTAATAACCACACAACAGAGTCAGTACTAGGCTGTCTTGGAGTCTCTGCCAATGCCAAAATAATTCAAAACTTCAATTTAGCCTCAGACAGATTTTTTTTTTGAGAAGGCCAGGAAGCAGCCACATTCTCCACCAAAATAACAAAAGAACAGTCTTTAGACCACTTACTAATGTTCTTCTTACAACCTCTTGAACCAGGCCATCAGAATCTACATTGCTCTCAGCACCACTCTCTTCCATGCTTCAAGTTTGGCTCATTAAGCACCACTAAAAGCATTCAACTGCTTTCCTAATCCAGAGTCCACATTCTACCCACAAACAGCATGGTCAGACTTGTCATCCCAGTACTCCACTTCAGGTAACAACTTCTGCCTTAGTCAGTGTTCTATTGCTGTGAAGAGACACCATGACCACAGCCTTTCTCATAAAGGCTGGCTGACAGTTTTAGGTTTAGTCCATTATCCTGGCGGCAAACATGCAAGCATGGTGCTGGAAAAGTAGCTGAGAGTTCTACCTCCAGATCCACAGGCAGCAGGAAGAGAGTACCACTAGGCCTGGCATGGACTTTTGAAACATCAAAGCCCACCACAGTAACATACTTCAGCAAAACCACACCTCCTAACCCTTTCCAAAAGCACCACTCCCTGGTGGCCAAGCATTCAAATCTATGAGCCTATGAGGTTCACTGTTACTCAAACTACCTCGGGTGCTTAGGGAAACTGTAACTGAAAGGTGCTTATTGATTGGCTGTGAGACAATGGGTAGACACTACACTGAGTATGTAATACATTGCTAAAATAATTTTTAAATGGGTGAGTTTGTGAAGAGTTTATGTGGTTAAGTACAGGTGCCTTCAACGCCAGAAGAGGAAATTGAATCCCCTTAGAGCTCAGGTTACAGGTTATTTGGGAGCTGATGATGTGGGAGCAATGTGTGTTCTTAACCTCTGTGCCATCCTGCCCCAACTTCACCCCAGATAATTTCACAAGGAAACATCTATATAACCAAAAGCATGATTTTCATTACCTTATGGGAATACCCAGATCCTCAGGATATCTAGTATTCAGAGGGAAATCAACTTTACATACATATAAACTGTATATAAATATATATGTATATATCAATTATATATACATGCAGTAGGGAGCAAATGTGTGTGTGTGTGTGCTCCTGAGCATGTGAGCCCACCTGGAGCTATGCACAGAGGCAAGAGGAGGATGTCACATGGCTTGCTTTATTACTCTCTGTCTTAGATCCTTGGGATAGGGTCTCTTCAGTGAACCTGGATCAAGGCTGGCAGCCAGCAAGCCAAGATGATCCTTTTGTCATCCCTCCCCCAAATGGTGCCAGGGTTACAGATGTACACAGCAACCCTAGGCTTTCTGTGTGGGTGCTGGAGTTTGAATTCGGGTCCTAGTATATGCTGAACTTATATTGAGTGGTTGAGTTTGATCAATAGTTTGACATGTTGAATCCGTTATGGAACTGGTTAGTTTGGGTTTGTTTGTTTGTTTGTTTTGATATTTATTAAATGGGAGACTCCTGATGGGATCTTGTGCCTTCTGTATTATCTAAAATGACATTTCTATTAAACTTTATTTTAAAACTAAGTGGAAACAAAGGGCATAGTTGGTCAAATCCAAGAGGAAAGCCATGTGGTGAAATTCTACACAGTACATTTGAGATAAATCTGAGCATACAAATCAACAACCTACTGGGCACCTCTGTGTTGAGTGGATTTCAACAAAGGGCACGAGAACCAACTGAGTAAAGTCACTGGTGTTTTCAGAAAGTGATGAGGAATAAAAACGATATTGGGGCTGGTGCTGCAGTCCGCCCACAGCCTGGGTTCAGGTCCTGAGATGGGGGGTGGGGAGATGTCAGCAGGAAGAAATGAACTGTCTGACCACCAGATGAGTTTTACACAAGTGGCCAGCCCCGAACAGCTCCAGCTGTCTTTATTTATACATTAAAAACAAGCCTGTTTTCCCATACTAATAAGTTTTTTCCATCCTCCAACGTTAACCTCCAGTAAAAACAAATATGTCAAATAGGTTTTTTTCCCAACTTTTACATCAAAACATCTTTAAACCAAAACAACACTTAAAATTTTGCTGGCTTGGTCAAATATTGAACCAGGTACATCCTGTCTTTACAAAACTAAAGGTGATGGACATAGGCACACATTTTCAAGAACAACAATCCCGTTCAAAACATATTTACAGAAATAAGGGTGATCTGCCTCCGATCCTGTCAGCACTGAATTAGAACAGCTCGGGGTCTGAAGTGACAACTGGCATCCCCCAGACAAGAAACCTGAGAAGCATCAGCTCCCAAAGAATTTTAGGGGCAAGTGAGAAAAAAAAGTGGGATTTCCAGGAATGATCACATCTGCCCCATGCATGACTGACAAAGTGACACTAAAATCACCAAGAGAATCATCAATATTATGAGAGAGAAGGGAGCATGCAGGCCGTGCAGTCTCAGCAGTATTCTGTGCTGTCCCGAAGTCCACTGGTCCTTGCTGAGTGAGACTGTCCCCGTGGGCTTTTGCCTCATCTAGAGACCTGTTGGACAAGCACTCATATACTGGTCTGAAACTAGGCCACATGGCTCCCAACAGGCTGGAGAGATGGTTAAAAGCACCTTTTCATGAAGATCCAGGTTTGATTCCCAGCACCCTTATCACCATATGCAATTATAACTCCAATTCTAGGAGATCCAACATCATCTGGCCTCCTGGGCCTGTGGTGCACAGCCATACATGGGAACAAAACACCCACACACAAAATAATGAAATAAAAACAGTGGAGCTTAGTAGGGATGAGGTATTTTATAGTGGTTTTCTTAAGGGTGCTTTTTTTTTTTTTAACATGTATGTGTAAATGCTTGCTGCTTTCATAAATGTATATGCACCATGTTCGTGCCTGGTGTGTGGAAGACAGAAAAGGACGTAAAATCCCCTGGAGCTGGAGTCACAGGCACTTGTGAGTCACCAGGTGTGGGAGCTGGGAACTGAATTTGTCCTCTAGAAGAGCAGTTCCCATTGTACCATTTCTCTAGCCTCCTGTCTAGTTAGGGTTTCTATTGCTGTGAAGAGACACCATGGCCATGGCAACTCTTATAAGGAAACATGTAATTGGGGCTGGCTTACAGTTTCAGAGGTTCAGTCCATTATCATCATGATGGGGAGCATGGTGGCATGCAGGCAGATGTGCTGGAGTAATAGCTGAGAGTTCCACGTCTTCAGGCAGGAGGAAGTCAGCTGAGACACTGGATGGTATCTGGAGCATATATGAGACCTCAAAGCCTACCTCCATAGTGACACACTTCATCAAAGTCATACCCACTCCAACAAAGCCACAGCTGATAGTGCCACTCCCTGTGAGATTATGGGGGCAAATTATATTCAAACTACCACATTCCTCTCCCTGGCCCTCATAAGCTTGTAACAGTGTCATAATACAAAATGCATTTAGTCAAACTTCAGAAGTCCCCACAGTCTATCACAGTCTCAACAATGTTTTAAAGTTCAAAGTCTCTCCTGAAATACATGCAATCTCTTAACTGTAATCACCTGTAAAAATCAAAATAAGAAAGCAGATCACATACTTCCAAAATATAATGGCATAGGATATATATTATTCCAAAACACAGGGAAGAGAGCATAGGGAAGAAATACTAGATCAAAGCAAGACCAAAAACCAGCTGGGCAAACTCCAAACTCTCCATCTCCATGTCTGATGTCAAAATGCTCTTCAGATCTCTAATTAATTTCAGCTTTGTTGACTACAACACACTTCTTTCTCTTGGGCTATTTCCACTCCCTGTTAGCAGGTATCTCCTCAGCTCTGACACCTTGGGTTCTCCAAGGGAATCCAGGCTTCAACTTCACAGCTTCATGCAATGGCCTCTATAGTAGGCCTCCATTCACAAACACCCCTGACACGTGCCTGGCCTCAGCAGTTTTATTCCATAACTCCTTTCTTCTAACCTTAACTCTAAATCCAGAACCACATGGCCAAAGCTGCCAAGTTTTTCTGCTTGCTGGGGCTGGAACATGACCCCTTTGTTCAATTACATCTTCACCAGCTTTTTGTCCTTCACTATCTAAGCTTGACTGGCCTGAAACTGGATCTCTAGAACAGGCTGGCCTCAAACTCTGAGATCTTCCAGCTTCTGCCTTTCTTTAAGATTTTATTTATTTATTTATTTTTATTTCATGTGCATTGGTGTTTTTGCCATGGGTGTTGGGTCCTCTGGAACTGGAATCACAGAGAGCAGTGAGCTGCCATTTGGGTGCTAGGAATTGAACCCAGGTCCTCCAGAATAGCAGTGCTCCCAACCACAGAGCCATCCCTCCAGCCCAGCTTCTGCCTTTCAAATGCTAAGATTAAAGATGTGCCCCACCACACCCAGCTCTAAGCTTTTCTTTAGTTCCTATTCACAATTTGGAAACTTAGCTGGGTGGGATCTTGCCCTGAGGTCACCACTTCCTTTAATTCCATTTCTTAATCTGTTTATCTCCTTAAACACAGGACGTACCTCCATTCCACTTCCTGGTGCTCTTTTTCTCATGTTTTGTGATTTACCCTGCTCAGCTTGCTCCTTTTCAATATAAATCTTCATTCTAAAGGTAACTCTAGTTACCACTAATAACCACACAACAGAGTCTATACTAGGCTGTTTTGTGATCTCCTCTGCCAAGAGAATTCATTCAAAACTCTTCACTGTAGCCTCAGACTTTTTGAACAAGGGTAAAAAGTAGATACTTTCTTTACCAAAATATCGTAAGACCAGTCCCTAGGCCACATACTAACATTCTTCTCTGAAACCTTGATTCCCCACAATTCATCAAATCACATTCAGCACCCTGTCTTCCATGTTCCAACTAGTATGGCCTATTAAGTGGTGCTTAAAGCATTCTATTGCTTTCCTAACCCAAACTCAAAAAGTCCATATTCTAACAAAAACATGCTCAGGGCTATCACAGCAATACCCCAGTCCCCGGTACCAACTTCTGTCTTAGGTAGGGTTTCTATTGCTGTGAAAAGACTCCAGGATCACAGCAACTCTTATAAGGAAACATTTCATTGAGGGGGTTTGCTTGGAGATTCAGTCCATTATCATGATGGGGAACATGGCAGTGTACAGGCACACATGATGCTGGAGTAGTAGCTGAGAGTCCTACATCTTGCAGGCAACAGCAAATCAACTGAGACACTGGGTAGTATTCTGAGCATAGGAAATCTCAAAGCCCACCCCCAAGATGACACACTTCTTCCAATAAGGCCATACCCATTCCAGCAAAGCCACACCTCCTAATAGTGCCACTCCCTATGAGATCATGGGGGCCAATTACATTCAAACTCCCACACCTCCCAAAATGAAACTTTAAAACAATGATAGATAAAAGAGTATTAACTGCTCATTAGGTTCCATTTTATTACTTCTAAGGCTACATTCACTTCACTTGGCAAATGTATTCTAACAAAGGCTTAACATCTAACAGTCATTAAATATTGTGCGTGAACATCAGACTGCAGGTGGCTTCAGTCAAAGTGTGAAGGTCAGCACTTTGACTCACCGAGCCCTCCACATCCAGTCCTTAAACATTTTTAAATGTAGACCACAGCACTCTTGTCTCTTCTGTTTGAAAATTATCTTGTTTTCAGTCAGCTGTGTTAGTTAGTCCACTTGTCCTATACAAGAGGATACTTGAATTGACTAGTTTAAATAACAAACAGCATGGTTTCTCAGTCCTGGTGGCCAGGAAGCCCAAAATGAAGGCATGGGTGTGTGGTGAGGGCTCTCTTGCTTGTTCACATAGCTGAAGTTGAAAAGCAAGAGAGAGCAACACCCTCTGTCCAGTCCATTTGGAAGGGGCATGATGTCATCAGTGAGGGATGAGCCTTTAGGTTTCATCAACTCTTAAATGCCTGACCTCAAGATGCTATCACATTAGCTACATCTGAATTTTGCAGAGTTTTGTTAAAAGCAAGGCATTTCTGATGCACCTGCTGCTGTTATTTCTGGGGGGAAAACATCCAACAAATGATTCACAAACTTGAGTTTCCTGCCAACACTGATTTGTGACTTAGTCTGTTGTCAAATAAATCTTATTTGATTTGATTAATAATTTTAATTATTTTTAATTTGTGTGAATTTAAATTCTTAATTACCTGAGCTTAGATTATTTTATTTATTTGTTTGTGTCTTTTAGAGACAGAGTTTCTCTATGTAACAGCCTCAGCTATCCTGGAACTGGAGTTATAGACCATGCTGGCCTCAAACTCACAGATCTGCCTGCTTCTGCCTCCCAAGTGCTGGGATTAAAGGCCTGCAACACCATGCCCAGCAATGCATTATATTTTTTAAAAGGCCAAACATTGTGGAATTGCCAGTTCTTTCTACTTCAAAGGCTGAAGTTGGAGGATAACTCAACCCCAACAACAACAACAACAACAATAATAATAATAATGAGAACTCATAAGGTCAGTGGTGGCATATGCCTTTAATCACAGCACTCGGGAGGCAGAGGGAGATGAATGGATCTTTGGGAGTTTGGGGCCAGCCTGTTCTACAAGAGTTCCTGGATGTCTGTCTGTCTGTCTGTCTGTATGTATGTAGGTAGGTAGGTAGGTAGGTGGGTGTGTGGGTGTGAGGGGGGTGTCCTTAAAATGTAGCCATGCTCTCCAAGAACTTATGTAGCCTGGACAGACCTCCAACTCACAGAGATTCACCTGCTTCCTCTGAGCCCTGAGATTAAAGACATGGGGCACCAGACCAGCTATTTCTATCTTAAGAGATCTTTCAAAGTATGCTTTTCACCACTGCTGAATGTAAAAGGAATAATTCCCGAATTGAAATTGATTTGAAATCATCTTTTAGGTGCAATTTGATGGAACAATTTCACCTTTACTTCAATAGGGATGAGTTTGCCTTTGATATTACTTTTTATGATTTGTGAATAAAAAACATTTAAGTTATAAAACATGTTTCACAGGGAAGATATTAACCTTTATATATTACACGAGTGGCCAGCAACTATTGGAGATAAAAAGGTTTTAGCCAGATGGTCGACCATAACTTTAATCCCAGCACTTGGGAGGATGAGGCAGGTGGATCTCTGTAAGTGTGAGGGTAGTGTGGTCTACAGAGAGACCAGGAAAGCCAGGATTACATACAGACACCCTGTCTCGAAAAAACATAAGCAAAACAAAACAAAAAAAGGTTTGAGCTTTCTGATTTCTTTGAACACTTTAATATAAAAATAGCATATACTAAAATACATGCATGTAATCATTGTATGCATGCTTATAAAAGGAACGGAAGCTTTGAAATCTTAAAAAAAAATCAGTCAGACCCCAAATAATTTGCTTTAACATCGACTTTTCTAATAAGTCATAAAAGTGGATGGTTTCCTGATTTATTTTCATTTAATAGTTTTTCATTTCTTGCCATTTTGATAAGTTGCACTTGCTTTGAGCTTCTTGGTTTAATAGACTAGACATCTTTTCAGAGCAATCGAAATCAAAGTGAAGTATGGGTTTCCACAGAAGAGTACTGTGTATAGAAATCGTGACCCAACCGGATATCAAGCTGCTTTATTGAGGGGCATCATCAGCTGAGCGATTCATATATGCCACAAATGATGTAAAGCTGCTCAGGCAGATGATGAAATCAGTAAACAAAGGCGGGAACAGAATGTAGTTTGCCTGCCCTTGGGAAAGAAAAACACATTACGTATGATTTGATAACTGCCGAAGGAAAGGGAGCCTTAGTTTTACTTAAGGGATATCGTGTGCCAGCTACCGTGCTAGGTCGTGTAGTTGGCAAAAGATGTGTTCATATACTATATGTGCATTCAACACTGAAAGCGCTTACAAACGAAGGGGTTTGGGAGATTTTCTGAATCCCATTAATATTATGAAGCCTTTATTGTTTTTGCCAGTGTTTTCATTGTAAGACCGACTGGACACCAACCCTAGCGCGAAACAGCCTGACAATCTCCAACCTAAACTCACTGGGCGGGACTACACCCTCAGGCCCGCCTCCGACGGGTCTGCGCCTGCGCCAACGCAGCGGTCCCCGCCTCTTGCACGGCGTCTGCGCACCGGGGCAACTGCGCATGTGTCAGTGGTGAGTGCGGGCGCGGAGTGGCGCCGGAGCGCGCTAAGGGCTTTCGGTGGTTTGGGGGATCGCGGGGGGGTTCCGTGGCGGCAGCGCGCGGTCAGTGGTGACTCGGCGGGCCTTGCCGTCCACGCCGATCTTCGAGACTTTCCCAGTGGGGCGCACAGCTCTGCGGGGTCCGTGGACTTGGGCACCGTGACCCGGAAACGGGCCCTAGCATCCCGCACATGGTCCCGTCGGAATGGTATTCCGACCGGAAGCGGGGAGACTGCCGGGGAAGGGGAGCACGTGCTGGACACAGCTGCCTAGGCTGTACCCTAACTTACCATGCTGTGTGTTCATGGCATGCTTTCTCCGTGGAAGTTTTATCTCAGGTTGTGGTGGGGTCTATTTCTTGTTGAGATGGTACCACTGTGTAGCCCAGGCTGGCCTGATACTCATTGATCCTTCTTAACTTCCTCTTGCTGTCCTTACACCTGCATCACCACACCCAACAATCTTTCTTTAAAAAGTAAATAAATACTTGACAGGTTAAGTACTATGTAGAAAGTGAGATAGAAGGACTCGTCTCAGGCAAAGAGCCTTGTCTGAATGTGAAAGCACAAGATTTTCATAGCCAGGCGGTGGTGGCATGCGTCTTTAATCCCAGAGGCAGGCGGATCTGAGTTCGGGGTCAGCCTGGTCTACAGAGCGAGTTCCA